>JAEQBH010007991.1:0-238873 GCA_016808115.1 Tetrastigma voinierianum | reverse complement strand
AAAATGTTACGTAGTACCCTCTGGGTGCTCCTTCATCAGAGGATTCTGTTACATCCCAGTTTGATTATGAGCCACTATGGGTACTCCTGTCTCTGATTAACTCCTGTCTCACGATTAAGTCGATCGATAGGATTAGTGAGTACCTAAAGGTGCTCATGTTGAATAGAATCTTTGTAGTACCTACGGGTACTTATGTATCTGAATAAGATCTTGATCGATAGGATTCAGTGCTTTTCTGGGTACTCTGTATATAGGTAAGTTACGTCTTGGCTAATACGAATAGGAGGAATCTGTGACTATGGTGCTCACGTCTGTATAAGTTATCATGATACCTCCCGGGTACTCCGGTGCTCGGAAAATAAGTTAGGTTTACAATTCAACTCCTATACTCGAATAGGATTACATCAGACGCCCGAACCAGTTAGATCTTGTATTCGATTGGATTGCATTGGTACATGGAGTGCTCTGCGGCTGCTCCGTTCCCAGGCGTACCTGGGGTACTCACGCGCCGATTCAGGCCACGTTTTCTCTGATTTTCACTTGCTAAGTGCAAGTTACGTGATGCCTGCGGTGCTCTGATAAGTTAACATTTTAGTTACTCTTTATCAGTGCTGCAAATTATAATTATCATTTTGAGGAATTTTCTGTCTGATAACATAGTATAACTGCCTTCTGGGCTCCCGCACCAATTGGCTATTATGGGGTCGTTGGTACTGAGGTGCTCTGTATAACAAAATAGGTATATATTATACATTGATCATTTTTACTCGGACTAATATGTCATTTGATATGTATCTATCATTAGTCTGACTTACGTATGTGATGCGATTAATGGTTCAACAGGCTTATTGTTTTCAGTTTTGCCTTCAATATACATCCTTTAGGCCAATTATAATGATCATAACCAACTACCTTGGAGATCAAATACAACAACCTTGGATTCATCGCTGCGTGTAAGATCTAGAAATAAATTCTGCCAGGAGAAATATGAGTATGAAGTTAGGTAAGACCAGTGCTCTACCAGTAATTTAGTAAGATCTGAAGTACACGTATAAGTTTTGTAGTACTTACAAGAGTGCCAGTATAGAATAAGTTCATGATCACCGATTACACGTTCAGTAATCCTCGTGATACCTACGGGTACCTCCAGAATAAGTGTAAAACTTCCGTAGTATAAGTAGAAGTCTGCATAAGATAAGTTACTGTAACTCCTACGAGTCGAGATGGTAAAAGTGCATTTATAAGTAGACATGATAAGTTACGTAACTCTACGGGAGTCGAGATGAATGTAAATTACGTTATAAGTAGAAGTCTGCATAAGATAAGTTATGTAACTCTACAGGTCTAGATTGAAAATATATTCTATTATAATACAAGATCACACATAACAAGAATAACCTGTAACTCTACGAGTCCCTAAATAACATAAGCACTTCATAAACTTAAATATACCTCAGATCATATATTTATAGTCCATAAATTAAATATCATTGTGGTTATACACTTATTATAATTGTGTATATGCATGTGCATCTGTATAAGTTATAAAATATGTTTCCCACTAAGCGTAAAGCTTAGCACGGGTTTTTAATCTCAGTGTAGGTACGAGGAGAAGGCGTCGGCCGAACATCCGCCTCTGGTGGGCGCTTTGTGAGTTCAAGCACATGTAGGTTCGTGCTACGATTTGTAATGTAAAAGTACAGTTTTGTATTTGTAAATGAGACTCGGTATATGTGTATAGATTTTGATGGGCTGTCGCTACGGGTGGTGGTCTTTTGATCTGTTTATAAGATGTGGGCCCTTAACACAGTGCAGTTGGCTTTTAAAAAAAAAAAAAAAAAAAAAAATATGGAGTAAGGGTCCCGATTATTTGGTCTCGCGTCTAGGACTTGAGACCAGTCCCATAGATGGGTCGGATAGGAGTTCGAGGAGTGTGACATAAATCACACCCCCTTAGTTCCCCTATAGTTGTTATGTCGCTTGAAGTGACCAAAGATCCGTTTCAACCTAAAGAAGAAAATGAAGAATTGTTTGGTCCTGAAGTACCATATCTTAGTGCAATTGGTGCAGTAATGTATCTTGCAAATTATATTTGACTAGACATTGCTTTCTCAGTTAATTTACTAGCAAGATACAGTTTAGCTCCAACTAAAAGGCAGGAACGAAATTAAACATGTATTAAGATATCTCCGTGGGACATGTGACATGAGATTATTTTATTCCAAAACATTGGAACCACAATTTTTCGGTTATGTAGATGCAGGCTATCTTTCAGACCGTCACAAAGCTAGATTACAGACAGGATATATATTTACTTATGGGAGAATATTTACTTTATATCTTTGAGTGATACATCAACAATGGTGGCACCCTCTTTCAACCATTCATACCTACTGACTGTTAAAATCTGTTTGGTTGAGATCCATGATAACATAAAAAATCTGATTCTGTCGATAACAAGCGGAACAATGTTATGTAGAGATAAATACTCGTGTGTTTCAGCTAGTCAAAAATATTAAGGTAATATAATAGCCTATTCCCCAAAAATTCTTCTCTCATAGGCTTGGAATAAATGTTGAAATGATGCTATGGGATAAGATCAATAATAATCTAGCGGATTTATTTAAGCTCTATAACATTCAGACACCTTTTCGCAGTGTATGGAGTCGGGTAAAGACACAAAATAGACTATATCACTATCAAGGAGGTATTTAAAGATGTGAATATTTTGCCTCTTTCTCTTAGTCTAGTTTTTATCTCTTGGGTTTACTGGTAGGTTTTAGAATGGTACTAACTATCTGGTGATGGTCCATTCGAGGTATTTATGATAGTTCGTTGAGATATTGAATGACCACACATTTAATGATTGAGATCATTATCCTGATCTACTATTCTTATATTACGAGGCCCTATGGATCTGGTAAGCAGAAGAGTAGGAAAAAAATGACCTTTAGAGTTCTCACATTCTCTATTGGTTTCTTCCCTTTCTTTATTCTTTTATATTTAATCTATTCTAAAAATGAATTATTATATAATGAAACAAAAATTAAGAATTACTAATAATTAAATTTAAAATATATTAAATTTTACATTACATATATTATAGGATTCTAACAAAGTTTAAAAGCAGAGGCATCTTAGAGCTTTTGTTGTGATAAGGTAATCAAGAAACTTGTTGACCAAATATTATTTATATACGTAAATAGTTATAATGAATTATTAGAAGGAATTTAGTTTGATTAAATCTACAGGTCTGCAGTCGATGCAACGATGATGATTTGCAGAATGGGATATCATTCCTTATAAATAAAAAAATTTTAGTTTAACCTCAACCTCAAGTTCCACTGTTTACTTCATTCACCAGAATTTATTCTTGCTATTCCTTGTTTTAAAATTTCATCTATAATAAAGGAAATTTAAATCTAAAGCCTAATGGAGCTGAACAGTTCTAGCCAATGGAAGTAAACTCACTAGGGATTTCTTCTGCATTATAATTCTTACTAACCTGTCATTCTGTTCTTTTCATGAATTGGAATGCGAAAATGTTAAGAGGAAGCGGTAGTATAGTTTGGATTTCTCCTTAACCATACATTTCGATTAGAGAGTCATGTTCATTTACGAAACATGTATCTAACTTGATTACTTATGTCCGATTTTCTCACCTTAAAGATGCGGGTATTTTCTTTTCTAATACTTCATACCCATTTCTTATATTGTGAATTTCTTGGCACCCGAGACGAGGTGCGTTTACCGCTTTACAGATATGAATGATGTGTCTCATCCTTGAGATCTTAAAGTTCTCTTTTCTTGATTAAATCTAGGTAACCTGAAGATCAAGATCATTTCTAAAGAGCAAGAGAAATCTCTAATTGATTGAATTAATAGATCTCATTAATTTTCAAACCATGAGTAAATTGATGATTTATCTAAGTAATCTTTAGAGCTCATTAGTTCTTGATAATAGTCTAGCATACCTATGTAATGCATCCATGCTCTCGGGAGTCTCGACTATGTGTCATAGAGAGGGCCTCACGGAAATCGAGAGATAGACAGTCCTTAATTGGGTATAAATTCTCTTAATGTTAGAGACGATTCACTTCATGAACAACACCATTCAAATAAATTCGAAATTCTCAATCCAAGAGATCTCCTTCTAATTGACCATAACTAACATCAGATCTTTCCCAGCGGAAGTTGGGTTTCTAGAAAACTGAATTGCATTAAATACTGAAATACTGATCAGGAAATTTCAATGCTGGCGAAATGGCAGAAGAAATAAATTCGACTTTTCTTTGGACTTCATTAGATTCAAACGATGTCGGAATTGATCTTCAACGAAATAGCTTCGGCAAACTTCTAAACAATTCCTTGTTTAAAGTCGGTTAACAAATTGAAATCGTAATTCTAATCGGCGAAAGAAAATAAAAATAAAAATAAATTTAAAATAAAGAAAAATATAATACAAAGAGTCCTCGACTCTGAGATGCTCTGGTTTTTCGTAACTAACATATAACTTTCCTCAAATGTTTCTGTTATAGAGCCCGAAGTTTGGGCCTTAAATTGAGCTGTGTGGATCCACTACAGATTACGAGTTGCATTCTAGGTAAGTGACACGAAAGTGTTGTCGCGACAGAGTGTTAATTATTTGTTGTTGTTCTTTATTGCAGCATACAACATTATGTCGCGACAATATTTGTTTCTTCAGCATGTTTACTCTGTCGCGACAAAGTTTCCTCTGTTGCGATAGATTTTTCTTTGGCTCTTTAACACTTTGTCCTGCAAGGTCTGTCGTTCTGTCCATTCTATGTCGCGACATTCTCATGTATGTTTACTGGAACAATTATGTTGCGACATTGACAATTGTGTTGCAACATTGTTTACGTAAACTACTCCCAAATTGTGTGTAACTTAGGTTTCTATGTCGACAACATTTACGGTTGCTTGTTGCAACAATGTTTCAGCGGCATTGTTAGCATTCTATCGATAGAGTCTTGTCTCCATAACTGATTTCTTGTTGCGACTTCGTTTTATGTTGCGACATAGTCTGTGGGTGTTGTATATATGTTTTACGTCGCGAGCTGGTTTTCATGTCGTGGCGAGAATTTTGCCTTTGCTTGATCTTTGTGTCGCAACCCAGTTATATTGTGTTGTGACAAGACTTCTCTTTCTTGCGTTGAAATCTTTGTCGCGAGATGGAAAAGTCTGTCGCGACCTTGTTTATTTGTGTTCAGCTTATTTCTGTGTCGCGACCTTAATATCTCTATCGCGACATCAAAACTTCTCTTCAGCTTGAAGTATGTCGCAACATTGAACTTTTTTGTTGTAATCAGGTCAGTTCACCAAGTCATCATCACTTGTCGCGACTTTATTTCTCTATCAGGACCAGAAACCTTGTCTTTTAGTGTCGTGACATTCATTACTTTGTCGCGACATAACTTTTTCTTATAGTGTCTCAACAAGATTTCCAAGTTGCAATAATTAGTGTCGCGATAGGAGATTTTATGTCACGACATAGATTCTGTCTTCTATTTTTTCTTGTGTCATAGCATAAGCGATATGTCGCGTTCTTCTGTGTGCTCTTTAATTTCTTGTGGCGACCTGAGTAACCCATTACGCCGTCATCTACTATCTTATGGCTCTCTACCATATTTTATGACTTACTGTCATTTAGTAACAACGTAACTTTTCTCTATATTGATCTTTATGTTTCACGATGAAGAAATAACTATCGCCATCAGATTTCCTTGGTCATTTGCTTGAGCGTTTATTAACGGCTTTGAAACTATGTGAAACATATTTATAGCGATTGCTCTTTTCTCTTCTTTCTTGCTTAAATTTTCTCATTTTCGCTCACTTAAACTTAAGATGGTGAATATTATAGTGGCATTCAAACACCTCTGAATATACTAAAAACAAAAATAATGATAGTTGAACTCTTAAATATCTATTATAAAATGGTGTATATATTAGATAAAAATTTAAAAGAAATTACCATCTAATTGGATTTTACTACTAAAAATAATTACAAATTTTGTACATATATATCTAATGGTTAGCAGGGTGCAAAAGCAGGTCAGCTTTGAGCTTCGACCAGTAGCGGGTTATTTTAGAATGGGCAGACACATGGAAGCTCATTTAGGTGGCGGGGTGATATAACTTTGAGACCTATTTGCGACCTAAGCCTACCGACCGACCAGCTCCGAAGAGGCTTGGGTCTGAGCAGCTCACTTAAGCTTTGTCCTTAGCCCACCTTTTTGAAGCACGCACATTCTGACCCACCGCCTTCTATATTATTCTAGCTCTTCTACTTTGTTTATAATATTGTTTTGTTGAAAGTTTGTTATGAAGTCGAATGTGTAATGATTTAGTGAGTTACGTAAATGTTAAACAAGATGAAAAAGTTAAAAATTTCATATTCTATTGTGGGTTTGCTAAACCCCCTTCCTTTAGGCTTGTGAGCTACTCATTATCTGTTGTGAGCTCAGTGCAAGCCAGACACTTCTCCACCAGGCCATAAATAATCTCTGATGACCGGCCTCAGGACATTGATACCTCACGGGCCCTTTGAGCCAGCTCTAGGCCCATGATCACCAATTTTATCTCTTACCCTCTAATTCGACCCATTGCAGCCACGAGCAACTCTAATATCAGGCCAGTGACTTAAAATAATAACAATTTACCATTGGCAGTCATTGACTGAGTCCAACTTGCTGACCTTCATGACCATTTTCATACAGGTCGTGATTTCAAATGTTCGGCAGAGTAGTACAACTGAGCCTGTATAGATATCTAGATTCAATAAATGATCTTATCAAATAATAATCTGATGCCTCATTTCTAATTTTTAATATAAAACTGGAGTGTTGATCCTAAACCTCACGCATTTTCCGATCCCTCTTAACAAATGGTTCCTCATTTTAGTTTAACCACTTTCATTTGGAGGCTTTGTAAACAATTTTGGGATTATGAGGATCTCTAAGTATCGTGCAACAATCAAAGATATGGTGGACTTATGAAACTTTATTCAGGAAAGGGCATTGGGAATAATATAAATGAAAAATATATTTAAAAAAACAAGCTAGGACAAAAGAAGGGTTCATTAGACTCATGAATCAAGACCATTTAATCCCCTTGAAGGAAAACAACGGATTTCTACCTTCTTTCTTTTCTTCCTTCTGAATCTTCTAGCGGTGTTAGAGAGATAAATGAAGGCAAAAAGCAAGAATCAGTTCTGTATATGCTGGATTGAAAGGGTTATAATGGAAAAATATTAGTTCTTCTATTACCTTGGAGTTTTTATTTCTAATTTATCACCTTGGAATTTAGAAGAAAGACATTTAAGGGGCTGAACTTGAAGCAGCTATGACCATGTCTGGGTCGGATTTAAAACATAAATCTACAAAAAACACTTCTTCTGGAATAAATTGTGGATTGATTAAATAATCCCAACTTCTCCCACTTTTCTAATAAGTTCAGATGCTAACAGGACCTGATCTCTCTTTTAGTTTTTCACTTGTACACCACTACATGGGCCTACGGGTAAAGCAGAACAACAGAAAACTGAGCTGTTAGGAGGATTTAAAATTCTTAGAAAGCAGGCAGGTGCTTTACATGGCATATAGGAGTTAAAGCTTCTTAAAGTGAATGGGTTCATTGCCTTTTCTCTTAAGGCTCCCAAAGATAAATACCAAAGCCCAGAGCTTTGTTTCAACACCAGATTTCTAGCCAAATGCTGTCTTTAATTATACAGAAAAAATGGTTTCTTATAATTTAGACTGATAGATTTGTAGTTTCTGAAGTGAAAGACTGGGTCTTAGTCTCAGACAAAAAATTAAATAGTAAAACAGGCATTGTAAAATCTTGCCTCTCAATCACAGAGGCTTCTAATTGTCTTTTTAGATTATACCAAGAAGTTGAATAAATAAAAATCTTGTACTCATTTACCATTTAGCTGAAAAAACCAAACATAATATGTATTTAGAAATATAAAAAAAACCAAACATAACATAGAGAAACTTAAAAGGAATTAGACTAGGATTAACTCATAAATACAACATTATTTCCCTCTCATTTAGTTAGAGTTTTCTTTCATCTTCTTTCATATATTGAAGATATTTGAAAATAAGTGAATTAATTGTGATGGAATAGAATGAAATATATAAAGAAGAACATGGTAGGGAGAAAGATAGCAATTGGTGAGTTCAGGTGTATATTGCATTCTCTCTTAGTAAGAGAACTAATTTCGATCAGGCTTATAAAACTATTAAAATATAACATTGACAGTTGATCTTTCATACCTAAAAACATTTCAGCGAGGATTCTCTTCTCAGCAACTTCATTTAAATCAAACAGAAGAATAATCAAAAACATATAAATTCAAAATTGAATGGAACATATGTTCGGTCCAGATCGGTTTAAACAGAAGGATTGAATGCAAACAAGAATATAAAACTACAATTCTATTATTCTATCAGTAGCTCGTTTATTTGACTCATAGCTGAAGCTTTAAAAGATATAATTCATTCACTACCTCATTCAAATCAAGAATTCTTGTTTTGAAAGCTATGATATGGAATCTTCACTTTTCACTACTCAGTAATAATTTACATTCAAGTACATGGGGGCAGCCTTACATTTGGCTATAATAAAGTATCTAAGATAAATATCCCAAATTAATTTAATGTATCTAAAGAACAATAGCTATTAAAGAAATATCAGATTTTAGATGCAAGGCACACTCATTCTCGACAGTATGACTTTTTAACAACTGCTATCAAAATTAAATGCTCAGAATCAGTTTTTATTTTATTAAATCAAAACTCCAACCACTTTGTTTCTCTTCATACTCCTTCCACTTGGTTCAGACTTTCGAAAATAGTATAGGCTTATTTCTGCATATACCATTCTCCCACCTGCTGAAAGTTGTTAGTTTCTTTTTCAGCAACATTAAAATGGATGGACAATCTTGTAAAAAATCCTAGTACAATTATTTTTCACAAACCAATTAAAAAACATATTTAAACGTTTTCTTTAAGTATCTGAAAATGAAAGACTAATACAACACTACAAAAAAAAGAAAATCTATAGAACAATCTTGTATCTAAACTAATTACATGGTCCTAATGGAGGATATTGATGTCAGAAAAAAGAACATGAAGGTTGATCAAATAAACGGCAAACCTTAGATCGGATATAACAATAATTACTTTCCATCACTGATTCAAATGCAATTATAATACACTTTTAGTGAATTAAGGTTTAGGATACATGATGGATAATCTAGAAGTTTATTAAGTCAAAATGTGGTTTTGGTGTTTCATTAACTTCTGAGTTATAGACAAAGTTTATGAGACATTTAAAGTTAGGGAATATTTATATTTCTCAGGGAAAAATGGTATTTAGGAATGTTTTAGTAGTATGAACAAACACAGGAAAGTTTGGTAGGTGAAAAATTGGTTATGGAAAGTTTAAAGAAAATGAGATGAGTAGAAGAAAATGAAGTTTACACAAGGTGATTCTTTACAGGATTTAATGACAATGTATAGAATGAATAAACATTCAGAAGCCATTATGATAAATGCTGGTGAGTTAGTTCAATAACTGGGGATCAAAACGTAACTAAAGAATCCTAATTAAGTATTGAAACCTCTATTAAGGGAATCTTGAGATAAGACGAGAAGGCTACAAAGAAATGAAAGCTGTAACAACTTCTGACACTTACTAAAGACTTCAAACTGGAGGCCTTATAAGTCTCAGATGGATGGATGGCTGCTTCTGCTTTAACTGGGAAGAAACTTTCTAGGTGCAAAAACTAATATAAAGAAAACCTGAATGGAAGTAAGCAAATCTTCTAAAATTCAGATAAAATATTGAAGAACTTACTTGCTGTAAAATCTTCTATCTGGGACTCCAGTGAATCATACAAACAAATCCTCAGAGGAATTAAACCAAATCTTTCAAATCAATATAGACGACCATGGAGTTTGTCGTTTAACCGTTTTACCTTCAGGCAGTGAGATCAGAAAGAGGTTTCATATATTCAATCATAGTCTTTATTCTCTGATCAGTTACCAGCAATTATGACTTTGGATTCACAATGTTTGATTGTGTTTATGGCTCCTTACATCAATCTATACTATTGGGAAAAAGAAACTTACCTCAGTCTTCTTTTTGATACACCCTCAGATTGTAAATTAGACATTGAATCATATCTTGCTGTGAAATGGCGTTGTGTGATTATAACTAATATAATAGATAAAATTCTTTAAGAGTACTAACTCATTCACTAGATATCTTATCATTAACAAGGATGTACCACAAGTGGATCTGAATCCCAGAAGCAGGGATACTATCACAAGTGAATCTTCTACGTGTCCCGAATATGAGTTAAATGGGTGGATTGACAGAAAATTAAGCTAATAATAACTAGTATCATTAACTGCGTAAGTTCACAATAGGATACAGAGATGATGGGTTCTGGGTTGTTGGTGCATGTTGAACTTGATCTCTTTGTTTGAAGCCAAATTCATTCATATCTGAAGAGCTTCTAGATGCAGCTCACTAATTTGGTGTAAGCCTCTTGGGGTTGGATACTTCTAACTTCTTCACTAGATTCTTTTGTACAAACCAAACTACAGCAGCTAAGAATGTTTAGATCAGATCTATATCTCCTGAGCTATGGTGTATTCCCTACAATGTGGGTTGGATTCATCATGGCGGTGCTATAGCCACGGTCTGCGAGAACCCATACCGCATAATGAATCGTTAAATCGTATACCAATGAATGACCTGGAATAAATAGGCCGATAATCGAAACCTTCGGAGAAAGATGACAAGACCGTAAGATTCTATATAAATGTAAAACTAATTCTCAGTTCAGAAAACCTCATGGGGTTTGATTATCTTCAGCTTGGACCAAAACATGGAAAAGAAAGAAAGATGTGATCTGAATGATGATGATTCTGGATTTTCTTCCCAAATCATGAATCTTCGAATCTTCCAAGCGGCTCTGACCTCTTCCTTGAGGTCCCAAAGTGAATAAAATCCCTTCTAAAACCTAAACCCTTCTTCTTTTTTGTCTTAGGTTGACTTTAATACAATTATAGGCTCAAAATACGGAGGCTCAAAAATCCCTTTTTAAATCATGAATATTCGTGTGTGGTTGATGTTTGGGTTCTTGGGATCTGTTATAGCCCTTGCATCTAAGCACATTAACTATGGAACATTACTGTTTTCTTCTTTTAGACCAACAATGAATTACAACTTTAATCATCAATTTTGATTTGGGTATTCTTGAACTCAGTTAGAGCTCCCAGTGTGAGAATCTGGACCTGTAGGAAAAACATTTTTAAAGTATAACAAGAACTGGATGTACAAAATGCTCCAACTTGTCTTTTAGACTCTCTTCTCTTCTTCATGACCTTCCCAAGGGGTCTATGCTTGATCCTTTAAGTCAATGGGTGAATAAGATTATCTTACTGGAGAAAGCAGGAAGTCTCTATATCAATAATCTTTATGACCATTTGAATCATCTGCATTTGGCTTATAAAATCACGGTAGTTTATACCATATTGTTGGTTCTTAGTTCTTTGAGCTTTACTCTCTTTGTTTACTCTATATTTATTTATGGACCACATTGTCTAATTGAGACATTTAGAAACATTAGATCTTGTATACTGTAAATTCTGCAAATATAATTAAAAACCTGGGATAAACTAGTACAATTATACTCCTTGACTAACGACTTAAGCATGATTTTCTTGTTAACCCTTCAAAATGTTCTTGGGATGTGGTTAAATTGAACTTCTCATCTTTAAGTTGGAGCTTAATACTTGGTGAACAATCCTTCTCCTAAATCTCAAATTTGGCCAGTGAGTTTCTTACTGATGAGCCAATTCTGTGCCATGTCTAAAGTCTGTAGCTTTAGAAGATTTATATATCTCATGAAAATGTTTAGAGATAATTATTTCTCTGTTTGTATAGACCTGTTTGGTTTGAGTAAAATGTGTCTATCTACATACATTATTAAAGGCTTTCAAATCTGCTCACACTAACTATTAGGTACTGGTTCATGGTGTTTCTACCCAAATCAGGAGTTTATCATCTTGAATTTAAATACATTCAGAAGCTTGTTTAGTCTTAGATCGTTCTTAGCTTGCTACAGAGTGCTCTCACATGACAGAAGGAATCATTGGTTTGGCTGTTGTACTCTCTCTTCTTTGGTTAATGGGGCTTCCTTTTCACATCATTTGTTAAACTCGAACCCAAAATGTCTGCAACTTATTGCCAAAACTCATAAAGGAATCACTATAAATGACTTAGCTGGTATTAAATGAAGATTTATGAAAACAACGGAGATACAATTAAACCTACAGATAATGAGCTTGTTAACGTGCAGTGCTCAAGCAGTACATGCAAGCTTATCAAAGGCAAAAACGTAAGAAAATTGAAGCGCAACTTTATTTCTGGATTCTGACCATCCACTGCTACTGTTTCTGTTTTCAAACGGTATCTCCTTGAAATAAAATCCTCTTAGTAAGTGAACCACAATGCCTGGGATCTAGAGAATCTACTCTTTTCTCACCTCTCTCTTGTTTCCTTCCTTTTTCTTCTTCGTTTTTGTTCTTCTGCTTCCTTCTTTTCTCTCAGAACTCACTCATTGTACCGGTCCAAGAACTCTCAATGGAAGGTCTGGGCTTCGACTCCAAACACTCATTCAGTCCACTGTGCCACATTGCTTCTTTCTGTAGTATCCAAACTGGACCAAGTTGATTCTGGCTCCATACCTCCATGGCGGACTGGCTACCCTGAGTTGTCAGACTATGACTTTGGACTTATTGCGGATTTGTTAGTGTAACGATTCTCACATGGCTTATGACGACTAGTTCTGGTTCCCAAACTTGATCATCGATTGAGAAAAAATGTAAATTTGAAAGAATGTTCCTTGAAGGTAAAGGAATCAAAAAGAAACAATGCATGATCTGAGTTGGATGAGGTTGAGACAAATAAACTCAAATTCTTCAGAATTGAGCTACCTGATATGACATGTTGAAAATCATTGAACTCGTTGGCGGTTTCATTGGTCGATCAGATTGATAAAAAATTCTATAATTTTCAAAATTCTTCAATGGTAGAATCAAATAAAAGAATGATTGCATAGTTTGAGTTGAATAGAGGTGCAGTCTAAACAAAGCCTGAGTGCTCCAATTAGACATACTCCGATAGCTTTCAATTAGTTCGCCTGGAGGCTCCCACTAGCTATGGCATGAGTGCCATCTTAAAGCCCATTGGCTATAAGTGTTCACACCATTGATCCTTGACCTGTTGATAATTAAATACAAAGCTTGTGGTTGCTATGTAAGGCATTGAGTGGTCAACATTCATGGATAAATCAAGTCAGTGAGGACCAAGTGGGATCTACAAATATACCTCTTATAAAGTGAATGACATTTGGAATGCAACACAGTTAACGAAGTACTCGATGAATCTGAAAATTGAATGAACTCAGTGGCATTCAAATGACAACAATTTTACCACGCGCTGATGCCAGAAATTTAGCAGTTTGGTAAGCACGATTGAAGGACTAGACTGACTTGATACGGAAGATGGGGTGATCAGATACGATCTGGGTGAAGATGAGAAAGATGAGATTGTGATCTGAGAAAAGATGGCGATCACTGGACCTGATCAGGAAGATGAGAAAGCGGGTGATCAAGAAAGAATGGCGATGCTGGATGATCAGGGAGATACGAATCGGAGGACCATATCAGAAAGATAATGAAGCCGACATAGTATGAGAAAAAATCAAAGACGATCACTGGACGCAGTCTGAGGAGATGGGAAAATCCGGAACCACGATAGAGATATTCATCTGGAATACACGATACGGGGCTTAGAAACAAAAGGATCAGATCAGGCCTGAAATGTAGGAACACTGAGAGCAAAGGAGGCGCCGAGATTGGGTATGAGTCGAAGACTCAGGATCAGGAAGATCAAATTATGAGCTTAATCAAAAGAGCAGAATCAAGGAAGGATTAATTGAACAATATTGGGGAACTTCGAATCAAGAGAGGATCGAGATTTGGGTTGAATATTGGAAACACGAAGCAGAAGGATCGAATTTGAGCTTGATGCCCGGGAAGGAGCTTCAAACAAAGTGAAGAGGATCATCAGAGTAATGCAGAACCTCAGATAAAGCAAAGGATGATCTGGCGCTGATCCTGAGCTAAACAAAAAGCGGATGAATCTGGAGGCGATCATGGGAGGCAGAAATCAAAGCAAGGGATCCGTCAAGCAATGCAGAGGCAAAGACAGAGGATCGAATCGACTGTTGACGGATAAACTACAATTAGTCAAATTGGGCGGCAATCCAGGAACCCGAGCAAAGTCGGAGATGGGAATGCCTTGCATGTCTTTGGGGAGCAGAATAAACAAGGATCGGATAAGGTGCATTGGAGAACCCGAATAAAAGGAGGATTGATTGTTACCGATTGACCAGTGAAACTCCGAGCTCCGCTGAGGGCTTTTAGATCAGCGATCACAGGAGACAGCTCAAGGAGGAAGGAATGGAATCTAAATACACGATATCTAAGGCTTGGATCAAAACAGGATGAGGCGTGTCGAAAGAAGCAAGAAGGTATGCTTGCCAGCAGCACCCAAATATACCTAGTGGTTTCATTAATTTTTGGGGTATTTTGTGGCATAATTATTCTTTAAATTTGGTTCAATCGACTCAGAACGAGAGACATTACAAGGCTTCAGGACAATTTTGATGAATCAAAGGATAAGATCTGTTGAAGAGGAAGCCCACTATGAATGAAATACAATTTTGAGACTTGGACCAATAGTCAATATGGAGGACTTTGCAACGGAGAAAATAACAAAGAACTCTTAGGTTTTGGAAACTAAACACTGGCCCTTAAATCTATGGATTAGACCAATTAATTCTAAAGAGAGGAAGCAGGATGGGAGAAGGAGAGGAGAAGAGGAAGAGGAAGAAGAAGAAAGAAAAGGAAAGAGGAGTCAAGCAGGCTATGGAAGCGAACTAAGGCCATGGATCTGTAGATTTTAAGGTCTGTATGGTTAGCTTAACTACTAAGCTAGGGCTTTGATAGAATTACATCTTAGCCTTCAGATTCATGAAAATGGGTTGGTAAAACTTCATATAGACAGATAGGAAATAAATTCACTAGGTTGAATTGCTGGATTTGATGCAGCAGGGTTGGGTTTAGAAGCAGGCCCTAACATTTCCATATTTGGATCAATAACTTGGGATCAAACCATATTAATTGTTTGGAAGGATTTATGAAATATGTTTTGAAACCAGAGGTGATATGAAAATGATTAGGTAAGAAAAGAGGTTTAAGGTAACTATGGATGATTTTTGATGTTGTGAATATAGGGTAGTCCACTGGATGAATTATGGCAGAGCGTACGATGTTTCCGGTGATGTATGCGGTACACTGACTTATTACACAATTATATTCGTTCATTTGTGTAATGTCGGTGCACATTAGGAGTCATTACACCACATTGCCTAAATCGGCCCGGTTTAGTCTTGTATAACGCTCATTTCTTGCTCAGATTTGGTGATTCAAATTAACTAAATTAAATAGGCTTCAAGAATAATACAAAAATAGGCGTAGGTCAAATTCTGAATCTGGTGGTTAAAAAATCCACTGAGGTGAGGGTCATGTGCGAGACGATTTACGCACATCAGTCTGAACATGGGTGTCAGGGTTGTTTGGTTGTGCTTGGGATCTGGTGCTCAGAATGGGTGTCAGTTCAGATGAGCCTGCCCCTTTAACTTTAAAAAAGTACAAAGAACCAGTGTCAATATGGAGTCAAGGAACTGGAAAATGAGTATTTCAAACTGTCCTCGAGGTAAAAAATCGGTAAGAACTAGTTGTACGAAAATGCCATAACTTGAGTTTTGGACGTCAGATGGATTGATTCGATTCTGAGTAAAATTAGATTCATAGAAAGAATAAAGAATACATGAATAAGGTGTGATTACATGCTCATCATACCTTACGGTATACGAATCAATCTATGAATGCGTAATGTGGCATTAAAAGCCTAATTCCTCTCAAATAGTAAGTTCTTGACCTCTCAATATAATTGTAACCTTTGCTAAGACGGTTATTAAATGACCTGGCCTCTGTCTGATTAGTATGGTACTCTGATTAGTGCTGAGCACTCTGATTAGTACTTAGTTACTTGATTGGTGCCGCTCCCGATTAGTGCTTGGCCTCACGATTAGTGATCCGGCTCCACGGTGGTACTTCGGTACTCACATTCAAGATTTTTCAGGCACTCGTTGAATACATCGGTACTCACGATTGAATAACGGCACTCACGATTAGTGCTCAGACGCTCACTGATTGTGCCGATTTACTCTTGATTGGTGTTTCAGGCACTCTGATTGGTGCCGGTACTCGATTAGTGCTACGGCACTCTTGTCCTATTAAGTGCTCCCCGACACTCGTCACGATTGGTGCTCTCTGACACTTTTAAATACTATTATAGGTATCTTCAGATGCCTTCGCGCATATCTACCAGCTGAAGTAGCTCACGGTATTAACACTTCTCTGACCAAACTGATAAAACCATTGTCTGATGTACCTGCAGCATATAATTAGCGATACCTAAGGACCTCTACTCTAACCAGTTACCTTATTTAAGGTACCTCATATAAGATCAAAGTTAAATCAATTCAGTCATCTAACTAGGATTACGCTTTTGTTACCTCTGGTGCTCTGTCAGATTAAGTTACGTAGTACTGCGGGTGCTCTCGTATTTCGTCGAGTTACGCGAATGCGCAGGGGTACTCGTATCGATTAGAATTACGTGAGCCTCTGGTACTCACAATAGCGATTAAGGATTACGTAATTTTCGGGTACTCGCGGCCAGTAATTCACGCTACACGGCGTTTCTAATATTCGTTCTGGATCCCCAGGTACTGGGTGCTCTTCGTGCCGTATAAGTTACGTAGTACCCATGGTGCTCTTGTCTGTTAACATAAGGTATAGGATTACTGTAGTACTTGAGGGTACTCTTGTCTCGATAACATAAGTATAAGTTAAAGTATTACCGAACTCATTATCGGTAAAAGCTAAGATTCAGTGTAACTCTAGTATAGAATCCGGATTCTGCGCTCTCGGGATCCGAATAAGGCTATCGTGCGGTATGAAGTGCGAGTTACGCGTAAAAGTGGCTACCCTTCTTGCAGTCAGATAATTAATCGGTGGTACCTAGGCATCATCTCGTCGCCAATATCTGAGTCCGGTATTACAGGGTTACTCTAGGTACTTCATTCATCATTCAGTTACCTTGTTCAAAAATTTTCATTGCAGGTAAATAAGTATATATCATGCAGATACAGTACTATGTGGACTGATATTCGTACACATTAATGTGTGCACTAAACCGATAAATACCCATATACATTCTATTGATGGTCCCAGTTAGCTTTGTGGCACTAAAGTTACCTTAGCAGGATCGCGATCATTAAGATAATGTATGTAGTAAGATCGATTATAGGATTCGGTAAGATAAATTGTAATATACGCCAAGACGTAATATGAGATGCGAAAATATATACAGTTACATGAACTTGATATAAGCTCATTAAGACAAGTATAAGTTACGCCTTTACATGCAGATCAATAGACCTGGATAAGGTAAAGACCGGTATAAGTTTTGTAGTACTTACAAGTACTTAGTATAAAAATAAGTTAAGTTATCATTATACATTCGAGTAATTTAAATGATACCTACGGGTACCTCCAGAGATAAATTAAACTCCGTAGTATGGGATAAGTTACGTAACTCCTACGAAGTCTGAATAAACATAAACTGTTATAAGAAGAAGTAATCGTATAAGTTCATAATATAAATGCATGAAATTTATATTATACATTATTGTTTATGCGTTAAATGTGTATATGCATAGAAATGTTTCCGTAAGCGTAAAGCTTATACGAGGTTTTAATGGTGTAGGTACGAGGAGAAGGCGTGAGACATCAGCATACGGTTGGGCTGACACACTTGTAAGGGTTCACTACATGTAGGTTAGATTATACGAGTTGTAAATGTAAAAGTATAGTTTTTGTATTTGTAAATGGGACTCGGTAAATATTGTATAGTTTGGATGGATTTACTAAGTGATGATTCTTTAATCTCACCAGTAATATTTATTTATATTTATGCAGTGTGGGCCATACCTGAAATTTGATCAGTTTAAAAAAAAAAAAATCAATTAAAGAGTGATCAGTGCCGCACCTGATTTCGGTTCGGATTCTCTGTCAGGTATGAATAAGGTTGATTTATCAGGTCTGTTCTCAGACTTCAGTTTAAGCGTTTGAAGAATCTTTGATTAAGGAAATTTTCTATAATAATATCATTTGGCCCCAATCACGATTCACATCACATACCTATTAGAATGAATAAGTCCACAATCCGTCTTTGAAAATTGGGGCCGGAGGTAGTTAAGTAGACTTTGATGGCTCGAGAGGAGTCACGCTCCGACTTACGTAAAGACACAAGAAAGGATCTGACATAGAACATGCAAGTGAATGAGTATGAATTTCGAGGACGAAATTCTTATGAGAGAATTGCTAACACCTAAAATATACACTAGTAGTTTCGACATTTTTGGGAATTATTTATGCTTATAATTGGCTTTGTTTCGGTAAGGTTAAATAAGCTCTGAGGAGGGCAAGGAACTAAAAATTACTGAGCTTAGACATTTATGAAGCTGATTAAAAGACTTAAGTCATAAGTGAAGAACTATGAACTTAATACAATTTTAGAGCTGATATTATTGAGTCGAACATGGAGGACCTTTTGCAAGCGGCTAACCCCAGCTGGGTTTTGGAAGGCCCCGAACATGGCCTTAACAAATCCATGATTTAAGACCAAATTGGTCTCCAAAAAGAGGGGAACCGGATGGGAGAAGGAGAAGAGGAGGAGAAAGAAGAAGAAGAGAAGAAGAGGAAGAGGGAGATCAAGCGGAGTATAGGCTGAACACAAGTATGGATCTATATAGATTTTAAAGGTCTTGTATGGTTAATAGCTTGTCTCCAAGCTAGGGTTTGATAGAATTGCATCTTAACCTTGGAATTCATGAAAATAGGGTTGGTAAAACCCCATATGTAGACAGATAAGTATGGAATTCCCACTTTTAGGATGAATTCATGGTTAGAATTGTGTAATGAAGTTAGGGTTTAGAACAAACTAACAACTCTCCATCATTTGGATCGCTCTTGGATGTATTCTCTAAATTGTTTGGAAGGATTTCATGATATACTTTTTGAAATAAGATAAGTATTGAAAGAATGATTCAGTAGAAAAAGGGTTCTAAGCAACACTAGTTAATTTTAATTCTATTAGTATAAGGTGATCCGCTGGATGAAAGTTCATGAAAAAGGGAGAAAAACGCATTCTATTAGGCAGCTTCAGGGTGATAACTAATACAGGATACACTTTGAACATATCTGATTTTTGTATTCTGGTCATTTTGGCCCGATGTGTGCAGGATGCATTAGAGGGACTATACCATTTATTCTACTCAATTAACCAGTTTGCTTTAAATCATTTGGCATTCTTTATCATTTCTTATCAGGTTGGTGATTCAGTGCGATTAAATGGGCACTAAGGCAAACATGAGAAATGAGCATAGTGGAGGTCTGGCTCTAAGTGGTGAAAAATCCCTCAAATTAATTTATGTTTCATAGCTTGAATTTACATCAGTCTTCAGGACATGAATTGGTCAGGGTTGTTTGGACTGTGTGTGCTTGGAGTTCTCAGTCTTTTCAATTGGGTGGATTCAGTTGGAATAGACTTGCTGCTTTATAATTAAAAATTCAGAACCAATTGTAAATATGGTCAGGGCTGAAATAGGTGACTATTTGTCCCTCAGTTATCAGTTATGACTAGTTCTTTAGAAAATCTGTGTATAAGTTTAGGTGATCAGATGGATTGATTCAGTTCTGTAAGTAGATTCATGAGAGAATAAGAATACACTAGACCAGTTGATTCCTTTTTCTCCTTGCCGGTATATGAATCGATCATGTAGAATGTAAATGTATAGCTAAGGCCACAATACAAGATGGTATTCTGACTCACATAATTGTAACCTTGCTTTAGACCCGTTGTTCTTCAGCTACATTTTCCTGTCTGATTCAGTGCCGGTATACTCTGTTCTATGTCTCAGACACTCCTGATTAATTTTCCAGTTTCAAGATTGTCTTAACTCAGTTGAATCTTGACACTCCGTTGATCATGCTCGATTGTACCCTGAGACACTCCCGATTAGTCTTCGGCACTCTGATTAGATCTTACCCGGCACTCGGTTTAGATACTCAGGCACTCCCGATTAGTATGGTGCTCAATTCAGTCTTTCGAAATCTATCTGTTAAATTCTCAGCCACTCTATCCAGTCAGGTACCGACACTTGGTATTGTATAGGTATCTTGGGTGTTATTATGTTTATTAATCTTACTCATTATATTCCCAGTCAGAGGGTTAACGACTTCTCATTGAACTCAGATAAAGATATTAGATCCCGGATGTACCATAACGTATGGGTTGCGGCCCAGTGCTGCAGATTTTCGACTCGAATAGTTCTGTGGGCCTCCCAGTTGCTCACGTAACCAGATAGTTCAGATCTCAGTTAATCCATACATTTAGATTCATGTTTCTGGTTGCTCACGTATCAGGTCAGATTCCCATTGTTCCTCAGTTTTTCATTATTCATAGATTCTGGGTACACAGGTGCTCACCTTGTCGATTAGAATCGGCTGGTGCCTCTACAGGTCCACTCTTGCATGGTCAAGATTATTGAGTTTCTCAAGATGCACTCCAGTATTTGACAAGTTCTTGGGTACCAAGATTTTCTGTCTAATCTTATAGTATGAGTTCAGGCCTGGTGCTCTGTTCTGATATAAGTATGCGGATTCACTAATGCCAGTTGCTCGTGCCTCATTACCAGTTCATTGATACCGAAGGAACTCACATACCGACAACATATTATAATTCTTCTTACGAGCTCATTCAGTAAAATAGTTCCATTCATTGTCAGGTATAAGTCAGATTACGGCCTTTCAAGTCCGGAAGCGTTTCTCATCATGCCAATTATGGGATTACGAAGTACTATTAACTCTTTGGAATTCAGATAGAATATCTGATCCAGTGGTACCAGTTTTCAAATATCAGTGCACTGATATCACAGTCCCTTTGGTACCTAAAGGATTGCTCATCTGATTAAAATAGTATAAGTTACATGGTACCCAGATTTTCAATATGATAAAATAGATTTTTCTATATATCTCTTATGATCTGTTATACTGGATTAATGTCAAATGAATATATGTCTTGCATCGTGGTTGACCTTATGTGTGATCGATGGTGATTAGTTAAACTTATTTATTTTCAGTTTTATGACATAAGAGATACAAAATCGTAAGATAAATTTATGTGCTAGTAAGATCAATTACAGTTCAAATGGAACCATTCATCTACATGGAGACTTGTGTATGAATCAAAATACATAATTCATGAGACTTGATATAACTCAAGTAGATGAAGTACCCGTGCAGCAATACATTGATCAAAATAAATTGCCAACTCTATTAAGACATTAGATTTGTAGTACTTACAGTACCAAGTATAAGAATAGTTAAATTTTATAATTTATCATTAATAAATTTAGACCACCTACACAGTGCCTAAGAATAAATTAACTCTGTATAAGGAACAGTTCGCCCAACTCAGGTCCTGGATCTTATAAATCTTATTATAAGAAGAAGTATATTCTCAGTTCATTATATAAATGCATGAAATTTATATATATTATGCATTATTGTTTTATAGTTGAAATATTGTTGTATGCATAAAAATGACTTTCCTTTGCAGCGTAAGCTTGTACTGGGTTTGTCAGGTGTGTAGGAAGAAACGTCGGAGACATCCAGCATCTAAATTGAGTAAACCGCTTTGCAGGGTTAGTATGTGGGTTAAGATACCCAGTTTTATTAATATCTAAAAATATGGTTTGTATTTAGCATTCGGGACTGGTAAATATATATAGATTTGGATGGACACCACTCAGGTGGTAGTTCTGATATGTAAATAATGTATTTATGTTATAAGTACTGGGCGTACACGGAATTTTGATTAAACTTTAAAAATGGGTAGGGGATCGGTCTGAGTCTTGCACCTGAACTCAGTTCAGTTCTTTGTGGTGGTGGGTTGAGTGTAACATTATCAAAACTATTACCATATGATACATACACAAAGTCAAAGTCTGGCAAATATGGTGTTCATTCAGGAAAAGCCATCTCGTTCATCTTGCATCGATATCCCAAACAGCTAAATGGATGGTGCTCTTACATGTACATGAAGCTCAAATCTCTGATGAATAAATACATCACCGAAAACTGGTAATGACATTCTGACAATAGATAGAATGCCCGGAATTCTGCATCTACGATTGATGAATAAATGAATCTGGAATCTGATTGATCTAAGTACTGTGTGTGAAGAAATCAGTGAATCGGAGGCTTACTAAATCATTAAAATGTCTTTAAGTGAAGCGAACACCTATCTTATGTAAGGCCGGGAGATCGGCAGGGATGGAGGTATACAGTGTGACATAATGACTTATCATTCGTGCTATCAACGATCCTGCTTTCTACATATGTTTGACATCGATCCTGGACTTGAACCAACAGCAATGGAAGAACAATATACGACCCTCATTCCCAAGATGAAACTTATCAGACGATATTGCTTCGATCAATAACTGAAGCCTATCATATAAATACATTGAAGCAAATACAGAATCCTTGTATCAGTTGATTCTTCTGACTAAGTACATCAATATTGGCAAAGTTAGTGGATAAACTAATGGGAAGCTCAAGGCCCAAACGATAGTACCGACCGCAGCATCGCGCGTTACGAGTACTGAATATCTTAAGCAACAACCCTGACCAACTTACATAAGTGAAACGATGCCCTCACGGCTTATGTGATGTACACGAACATGTCGTTCATGAAGCGCGAGACAACGATCGATGTCGAGACTAGAAAAATGAAAAAGGATCTTAGAAGAAAGTAGGGAAATGGGTGGGACCAGTGTACGCAGTGAGTGGTGGCGAGCCACTCATAGAGGATTTTAATGACGAGTCACCATAGATGCAGAATGGTGATATATAATGACCCGGGGACTTTGGTGCGAAACCCCGAGCCTCCATAATATTGTCTCCAGATCATGAAAGGTTCTTTTATTATCGACCACCTTCGGAAAGAAAAATAAGTCCTGCATCAAATGACCTCGTGATCAAGTCATGTCATTGGGCCAAACCATGCTAATCCCAATACAAATGAAGTGATACTGAATAGTAGCCAGCCACTACATTCACATTTATTTTTGCTCAGAACAACCAACAAGTAGATGAGATACTACATTATACAATCTAACCAATGAACCTCGAATCCCTGACCTAAATGGTCCCCTCAGACTAAGACTCTTAGATCCGAACTAAGGGTGGAGCAGAGGTGCCATTGCCCACCTTCTGCTCTGAATTTTGACGTATATATCTTGAGGAAAATTCAAGTGAAAGGAAACCAGATAGACTAGAAATAAGCTAGAAAGCAGTAAGAGTGAGGTAAAATGAAGAAAAACATGATAGGTGTAGTCTGAGAAATAGCAAATAAACTGGCCCCAGTGCTCTATCGATCATAAATCTGAGCGCCTGGTGGGCTGACCTAGGTCGAAAAGGTGTCTGGTGAGATGAAAAAAAAGATGTAATAAAGCTGTGTGAGGCTCAAAGGGTTAGCAATAGGATATATCCCGATGTATGAGTGTGCGATAAGGAATATGGCTTCTTGAATAACTTCACGATCCTTTGACCGTGATCTCCGCTGTAGCTTCTTTGCTATCCGATTTGGCGCTTATTTGACGATTCTTCTGATTCACTAAATGGCGCTCCTGAATTAAATCTCGAATAACATATTGCCCGCTCCAATCGGTCACAAACTTGCCTCTGGGTCACGATCAATCCCACAGGACTTTGAGACTACGTCGCCTTTTGAAACTTGAAGTTTGGACCCTTTTACGGAATACACGTGTCATCTTCTCTGATAGGCGAGACATAATCTTGCTTCCTCGATCTCCTCCTATCAGTGAAGATCATAATGGCTGTGAGTCCGCTCGACCTGGATATCTGGCTGCTACAGTGTTATTCTCGAATCGTCTCGATCTCAGCGGTAGCCTTAGCGCCTCCATACCATACACTAAAGAATACGGGGTAGCTCCGGTAGAGGTACGATAAGCCCACAACGCGAAAGGGAGCTTCTCTGACCAATCCCGAAAAGTCTCGACCATCTTTCTCAAAATCCTCTTGATATTCTTATTCACGGCCTCGGCCCGCCCCAGTTAGTTTGTGGCTTTTATTACCTGACGTCTGTGATCTTTGAATCGATAACCACGAATCCAAGCGTGTCCACCTGCTTTGATGCACCCCTACATTAGAAATTGGCTTGTGGGGACCCATAGGTAGATAATGTGCGATATGATGATGAATTTGGCCACCTTGGCGTATCGATCTAACATAGGAAGTAGCCACCCACTTGGTGAAGTAGTCATTAATGACTAAAATGCCTCTGCACATTGGAAGACTTGGGCGAGATCTTCCCGATAATATCAATACCTGATTATTGAAAATGGCGAGGGATGTGAGTGCATGCGACTCAAAGGTACTTATCAGTCTTTGTGCATCGAACCGCCGGACATCTGCATCTGGCCCAGCGTGTCTGTCTCCGCGATTGACGAAGTAGTTAGTCCTCATGATTTTGCAGCGTTGGCATATGACCTCCCACGTGTGGAGCCACGGATACGCATGAACCTCTCGTCGCTCAATTGCGGAGAGCCGCGGGTATAGGCGTAATAACGACATGCCATCGGGGCGATCTCGATACGATTGCATTCCGCGAACATGTCGGCGGCTAAATGTCTCAATGCACTCTTATCCTTAGTCGAGGCTGACTTTGGGTAAGCACCACATGACAGAAACTGATAAATATTGTGGTACCAGGGTAGCTTATTTTGATCCTCAATATCTCCAATCAAACAACAATAAGCTAGTGCCGGACCTAGTCCCGATCGATGCAATGGTGTGCAGTCCTCTGAGAATCAATTACGAAGCCAGGTGGCTAACACATCAACAAACTGATTCTCTTCTCTAGGAAAATGTATATATCTCAACTCATCAAACCTATCAACCAACAAATCCAAGTAAGCATGGTGAGCCCCCAAACTTCTGCGTGTCGAGTCCTCCGAATACCACAGTGCGTTGAATAACGAGTTGGAATCCCACGTGGATCTCAATTTGGTAACTCAGATCAAGTGCAGTCTCTAAGCCCGTAATGCAAGCCTCATACTCAACTATATTATTCGTCAACCGATGATGATCGGAAGAATGTCAGCCCCGGTTGATATGGGAATATGATCTGCACGGGGTGATATCAATAGGATACCGATGCTAAACCACAGGCGATTAAGCGGCTTTCCTTAATCTAATATATCCGATAGCGATGATTCATGAGAAAGCAACGACTCATGGAAATCATCTGCAAATAGGTGCATCTATGTACCCTTCAGAAGCCGAATGAGTATGTTCTTCACTTCATTGTTTATGTGCGACATCAAGATGAGCTTCCTGAAGAGTCTTATAATCTGTGATATATCGATTGGCAGGCTATGGCAGATACCTCAGTGGATCGATGCGGACAAAAGTATAGATCTCTGCAGTGCAAAATGTCTGATCTCTGGTGGCCCCAGACGAGTCTGCGGGTATCGGACTTCGTGTGTGCGCTCAAACAAGCATCTCTACAAGACAATGGGTGAGCAGCTCCTTGCAGATCCGCTAGGCGAGGCTGAGTCATCCCAGATCATCTTAAAGCCAAAAATCGAAGCAGCGAGCAGATGTACTGGAGGCCTAAGCTGGGAGAAGGGCCTCTGTAATCTTCTTTACCATCGTTGGCAATCATCATTCAATTGTGGTGGTTCTTCCTCGGAGGGCGGAAGATGGGCTCACATATATATAGTTTAACGATGAATGATGAGTTATCTTGTGATTTTACTAAAGAAGCCTCTAATCTATGGGTCAGTGAACAATGTCAGTCATGACCTTTGAGTGTTTGGGATTATTCAATACCCTACTCGCTACTTGATGTGAATTTCTAGAGTTTATAAAGGTTACTCCTTGGGTTAATACTCTTTGGAAGCATTATAGATATACTAAGAGCCTCACAGAATTTGCTAAGTGAGTATGCACTATCTGTTGGGACTTCTGTCATGTCATCCTGCTATACGACATCTCTCTTATCTATTATAGTGGAGACAGGTGATCTTGTTCTAGATGAGTGTAAACTCTGGAATTCTTGACCTGATAAACCTTGAATGAGCATCCATTCCCCACTCAGTCTGAAGAGTCTTCTCATACTCCCCAGGTATATCTTAGCCGATTCTGAAAATCCATCAAAAGCAGCGCTGGAATGTTCCGATGCCTTCAGCTGACACCTCAGTGGAGGAAAATCATCTTAGGTGCTTTATTCGGATCACGAAAGTACACTAGACTCATACCTCCTTTTATGGATTGAGGATGACATTAACCGACCTGAGGTTCTGACCTTCTGAAACAACCACAAGTTCTTTAGAAATTTCTTCTCTTTTGCTCCATTTGAGGGTTGTTTATGCCTCAGTTTACTTTTCCTTGCTTCACCTCTGGTAGAATGGGCGGTGATCTTTTACCTTATAGAAAGTGAGCCAGGCTTGAGTAAATAGTGGGATGAGACCATCCATGACCTGGTGGGTTAATCAGCTCACCTATCATCTCGGGGTGGGATGGATCTAATCTCACAATTTGTCCAGTGTCTGAAATCTCAAAACTATCTGCCTGGTACATCGGTTTGTATCTTTCTACATCACTCTCTTAGAATCCACCTCACAGTGTGGCCACCTGACAGTCATCAATGTCTCCATCATAACATACTATGTGACGTGGATTGCACTAATGGACAACAATCGAGGAAAATGTTTGTGACACGAGCAAATGGTATGCGTGAGAAATATAAATATCATTATTGCCCTTCAAGCTCTCATATCTTTGGTGACAAACTGGGACTGGTAATAAAGGATTTGGGTCCGTAGAGTGGTGGACCTCCCTCGTGAGGCTTTCTTTATTATGAATAGCCTCGGTGCCTTAGTCCTCTATCATCCTCCTCTCCCACTTTGAGAATCCAGCCTCAAAGAAAACTTGGGCAGTTTGATGAAGGGTTCATCAGAATACTAAGCTAGTGATCAGGGTCCAGCTACACATGATTTGGCATCACAAAGTGCCCCATCTAAATCAATGCAGGAAACTCATGACATCTCAAAATCATAAGAGTATTATGGGGTTATCAAGAATCTGAAGCTATGATCCTTGTGTTCTCTATGTGAGGTGTCGAAGGTCTACCGATCGGGTGCTCATCCCCAATCCGATGATTCTTCATCAGGGACTTCTCGAAACTACCTGAGAACCATAGCTCGGCTTTGGTAATTGAGGTCGTATCTGCTTTGGGTTACACCAGTGATAGAACTTAAGCACACATTGTCGAGCTGCTTTGAGCCACTGGATCCCGTAAATCAGCGCGTGGTGCCTCTCTGCGGGGTGTGCCACTGATCATCAATAAAGTGTCGACCAGTGAAAGATCGGCGGGGAGGGATGATCAGTGGAACTGGCCGGGGAGCCCTCGCTCTTGTCCCATAGACACGGCCAGCGCCATATGAGCGTGCATGGTCACTGCGGCCCAGGGTGTAACCTACTTGTGGGATCTCGCAGTCAGTGTAAGAAAAATGCATTTCGTGAAGCCTACTAGACTGACTAAGCGGCCATCATGGGACACCTTCATTCTCTTATCAGCAATAGTACAAAGTCTTGTTTGTGTTGTTGAGCCTTAGCTTCCAGGTGTCTATCATACCAAGCGGCAACTGGGCGACTAACAAGTAAACGGGATTCAATGGAGTCATCTCCTGCCGTAACGCGCGTGGTTGATATGCCGGGCTCGAAAAGTAACTATCGCGACGCGCGGCGTATCGCCTCGATGCTACCGTTTAACTTACGATGAAGGAAAGTGAACAGCACCTTCATGAATCGAAACGAAACGGTTAAAGGATGGCCGGATCTGGCCGACAAGGTATGAATCTCGCGCCGTCATGGCGTATTGTCGCGGGTGTGCACATAGCGTATAGAGTCCCGTCATAAGCTTTGGCGATGCGTGAGCTGGGAGTGGTTGGCGAATCGCGTCTGATGGCGATGGCAATGGGCCCGGGCGTTGGTGATTTTATTGTCGGTAGGGCGAGCGACGCAGCGACACGAGCGAGCAACATTAATGAATAAGGTCCGAGCAATGATTTGACCACATCGAAGCGATAATCATCACCTGACAGAAAGCCCGCGCAAACTCTTATTGGGTACGTCGAGAGAAAGTGAATAAGCCTGCTCGGGTGGTGCGGTGTCGACTCGATAAAACCAGTGCTCGATCAATGCATCTCTAGGTATGGATGAGCTGAGTAAACTCCGGATGGATATAAACTTGGTCGTGGCTGGCGTAGAATCTCATCATCTTCTGGGCATATCACAGCTGATGTGCCCCCGGCAAATGGCCTATCGCGGGTGGAGGGTGAGCCCTCCACTCAGTGTAACAATCTATTTTATCCTATGAATAGGCCCGTACTCCTTCGAGAGCAATGGAAGGGTGTCATGGGCGAACATCTTTCTGAGTATATGGGTGAAATTGAAGTTTGTCTAGGAACCTCATCTAGGATAAGTCTGAATGGCCTAGGGATCTGTTGGCTAGAGGTGTATCCACTAAAATCTGAGTCTGCGTATAAATTGATCGGCTGTGGAGCCTCTGCATCTCATCCCATCATGAATATCTCGTCTCTAGAAAACTTCAGGCGAATGTACACACCACCCATGGGTGGAGTCTGACTTTAGTGTCATGAGTAGAGCGGTGCAGCTAGTCCCGCTTCTGAAATGACAGAATCAACAGACCACAATCAATCAAGTCTAAATGGCATGTCTCGGCCTTCGCACAACTATCTATATCATGGCTGCTCTCGATGGTGGCGTAGTGAGTGCGTCACGAATCACGGTGGTGCCGGATGCCGGTGATGGCACGAATGGTAGTGTAATGAATCACCCCTGACCTGATCAGTAGCGGCGAGTGGCGTCGGGTTGTGTAAGCTTGCCTAGCGACCTCGGTGGGGTAGTGCTCTATCTTGGCGTGGTGTATATAGGTGGCCTTCGAATTTTGTGTAGCATATATTGGTTGTGGTAGTGGATGTAGATAAGTAGGCCTTGTCGACCTATAGGGGCTTGACTAGTAATGTCTTGATCTTTGTGTACCATCACGGTAGGAATATCTATGATTTGTCTGAGTGTGTGGCAGCGTGGCTTGGCTTGATGTACTAATAGCACGATATCGATGATCTGGGGCTGACCTGACTTCTTCCCCGGATCACGGAGGGAGTGCGCCTAATCCTCACAGCTATGCCTTCCTGATGCCGCCAGGGCACAAACGATGATCAAAGTCACAGTATGTGGAAGCCGTGGGATGCATGATGGGCCGAAGCTGTGAAAATCGCTCTAATGGTTGACATAGAAGGATTGCGCTCTATGTATCGTATATATTCTCCCTCAGCGGGAGATAACTGATGATTGACTCATACGTACTGCTGAAACTCTTGACTCCTCAGGATCAGTCGCTCGGTGTTAAAGAGATCATATGATATCTTTCTGTCTGAATATTGCCTCCTAAATCTGGGGTCCCGATGGGGTAAACCCGACGTTAAGTGGCACCACTCGGTGTGCAGAGAATAGCATATCCATTTCTCTATCAGTCTTATACCCATTGCTGAGGCGTTGTACTGCGCACTATGCGGAGTGTATCTCTGATATGCGACGTACGGAACTCGACCATGGCTGCCGAAGGTCATCATATTAATCCGACTGCTCAATCTAAACATACGGGCGAATCCTCTATATCCCTTGTCGGGCACGGGTGTCGGCTAATCGTGGGAGACTCTACATGAGGAATGTGGTGTGGTCTGTCGGCCAGTGTAGTACAAATGCTCCAGCTTAGTGTTTGATTGAGCAGTGGTGGTGGTGAAGGTGGAACTATATAGTCCTGTTGTATAGTGGGTCCAGATGGTGGTGGTGGTAGAGGTGGAGGTGCAATAGAGTCATGTAGGGTGCTCCCGAGAAATGAAAATGATGACATGATGCATTAATCTATACGTCCAATCACCATATCGGGAGAGATGCCATGAGCGCTATTGATATAATCTCGTGGCTGATTGACGATGCTTTATGCGAGGGTCCATATCTATATGATACGATATGCGCTCTAGCGGCGTATTAGTCTGATCCTGCAACAGGTCTACCTACGATTCAGTCGATCGGGGAACCCGGGTTGGTCTCATCGACTCGCTTGAAAAGGTATGTAGGTCCAGTGCTTCTCATCAAAATCAAGCGGTAATCTTATGATTAAAATCCTCAGAAATGAAGCGCATGTGATCAACCAACTACTTTTTGGTTATGCTTCAGGCGGGAACAGATTGACGCGGTGATGTCCTAAAGATTAATGTGGCTCAGAAAAATGATTATGGAAAAGCGAGTCCAAAGCTGATATTTGCTCTTCAAGGAAACGGGATCTTGCAACTTACAAGATCCTGCTTATTCAATCAATAACACGGCCACACGCTGCGTGATGATATGCCTTCAGAGGCTACTCAGGAGTGCTAGCTACCGGATAAATATCTCACCATTACTGAGCATCGATATAGCCCTGCGGCTGAACCACGCTCTAAACTCTGGCGGTCGGAAAGCGAGCAATTGAATGACTCCCGGCGACTCAGCGATCTATGAGGAATGGTCGACGAAGGCGAGTGATTCGGAAGCGAGGGGATACAAGCGTGCCCCCGCACGAACACAAATAAATCAAGCAATCATGCGAAGAGAGGGTAGCCATGCGACCCAATCGGTCATGCATGAAAACGAGAAGCCTACCATAGAACCTACACCTGAGCTAACCATCTATGTGATCATAAACATATATAATGGTACCAATCAACCAATGGGCTTACCAGATCAGCAGGTGTTCGCCTGAGCAAACCACAAGTGTATGCCAAATACCAACTAGGTAAGTGATCATCAGTCATTTGTGTAGCCTAAGTGTCTGCTAGTCAATGAACCTTGTGTTCCAATATACCTAACTCAAGTTCAAACTTGACCCTCTTATGAAACCAGAGATTTTGGGTTCGATCCCTAGCAGAGTCGCCAATTTATGGACCCTACCCGATCAACGGGCCAACGCGACTCGCTATTAATAGAAAAAAGTGAGTTGATTTTCGAACTTTGAAAAATCCGTCCCCAGTGGAGAACGGTTTTGTTCGGAGTCGCCACTTACTTTTATTTTTATTTTATAAAGGGGAAAAACAAGTAAGAACAAAAAAACCCCAATGACTCGAGTATGGAAAAAGAAACGGTCTGCGAAAACTGGAGTGCAGGTCGGGGGTTAGGTTACTATCGGAAGGTACCTCATATGAGGTAGCACCTCTCTGGGCCGGAACTCGGTCTCTGCACTAGTGAATTAGACATGTGAGAAGCATATAGATTAGTCGGATAATCTCTGAGCTAAACATCTGACTTGGATCACCCACCTAATTAGTATCTAGCATGCTTAAGAACACTCAACCAAAGAGCAAGCGGCGCGTACACTGGTCCACGGCCGCAGCTACGATGGGTTGCTTGACAAACATAGCAAGCATGCATGACGCACCGAACGATCATGTAAATTCACTACCCGACATTAAAAAGCACCTTTTTGTGGTCCTAACGACGTTGTAGTGGAAGGTTAATTACCATGCATTTCGAGGCGTAACAATCTCAAAAAATTAAATATCAAAAGCTAAGGAAGCGGGGAGAAACCATGCATTGCATCTCGACCACTCATTGATGTTATAGCACACTTGTGCGACTATCTGAGCATACATTCATCTCAAAGAATCGGGATCGACAAAGCACTAGACTACTAATGCTTAACTAACCACCCTTTGACTTGCATAGACCCTAATTCTTACGAATCCAAAATGGAACCACATTAACCTGGACTAAACCCCATTTCAGACCCTAAACATAGCCCTACACTGATCTTGAGTGAATGGGCTTGACTCTCAAAGGTCATGGGCTCCAATTAAACTGAAATCAGACTACCCCTATAAAACCCAAAAAACTAGCTAATCCAGTTCCTAAACCTGTCCAGCCGGTTGAGTACAACTTTGAAAAATTTTCAAAACATTCCTCACAGAGTAAGGAAACCAAAAAAACAAACGGTGTACAATTTTGACACCGAAATGAGTGAGAACTAACCCAAACAATGCAAAGTACCCTAACTGTTGTTTCTAAAAACATAACTCGCTGATCCAGTTTCCCAATCGGTTTAGTCGGTTGAGAGCAGTTCTCAAAATTTTTCAGAATCTTCCTCACAGAGTTAGGAATCCAAAAAAAACAAACGTAGTACAATTCCGACACCGAATGATTGAGAAGCCCGACACAAGCGATGCATAGTACCTAACTCTTGTTTGAAAACATAGCAATAGATTGGGCGTCCAGATTTCCCAATAGGTTTAGGCGGTTGAGTAGTTCTCAAATTTTTTAGAATCTTCCTCAGATTTTGGAATCGACAAAACAAATGGAGTGCAAATTCAGACTAGAATGATTGAGCGACTAAGCGATCATAGAGTGCTCTAAAACAAGGTTCTGAAACATCAAAGGCAAAAAGCAGAGCAAAGAAACGGGAGAAACATACAACTTCCGCCACGTAGAATTCGGCTATCCCCCCTTTTTCCTTCTTTCATTTTTCTTGGCAGTATCCACTCCTTAGTATGTAGGAAATCCTCTTCAAAATGAGAGAGAGCACGCCGACCCGAATCTAGAGAATCTCTCTTTCTTTTTCTTTCTTTCTCCTCTCTTCTTTCCTTTTTTTATTATAAGCCAGCGTTTTTGTTCTTCTTTCTTCCTTAACTTTTCTCTCTAAACTTCGCTCAATTTGTGCACCTTCAGTCTCGAACTCTATAGACAAGAAAATTCAAGTCAAAATACGCTATCAAGTAATTAGGTTACAAATTGTAATTTAGGTGAAATCGGGATTTATTCTCTAGATCTCGGATATGGCAGTTGTGTTTGCGGAATCTCTCAAAAATCATATAACGTGATTAATGAATGGGAGACAGTTGGGTTGTCAAGTTTTAGAGGCCTTGGTTGGTCATAAACCAAATAATTTTGATCATTAAAATCCACCTGCTCCGTACTCATGTACCCTGTTGGCATAGTGAAAATGATAAACTAGATGGCCAGAGATGATTAGAATATAACGGGAAAAGAAGACGAAATATTGTTGCTGGAATTGTTGAGATTAAAAAAGATAAAACATAAATAAGATGTTATCTACTGTTAAAAAATAACGTGGGATAAGAGAAAGATCTGAAGCTTTGAAATGGGTGATTTTGAAGAGCATAAAACTTTCTCTCAAAATCTGGAATCAAATGAGTGAGTGTCGGATGAAAGGAAAGGAACTATCTTAGGAGAACTTAAATGATCTGGATTAAAGGTTTAGATAACTCAAAAGTATCAGGTTTCTATCTTTGAGTTTCAGCTTTATTGATATTTTCTAATATTCAGGTTGGTTCAGGCTATGACATAGTTGTCGATCAACCGGGACAATTCTAATTTTGAAACCCATTTATTTCTTGTCATCTTTGAACCACGGGCTGTTGGGTTGGTGGTATGCTGAGCCCATAAATAATAGTGTCTTTGATTGGAAGGCGGGAAGTAATACCATGAAATTCGGGTTCTAAAGTGAGCCAGCGAATCAGTGATTCTGCGGGAATAATGTAGAGTTTATTTATTCCAGAATAGTGTTCTAAAATAAATTTTGTGAATTAATGTTTGGTCAGTAATTCAAGTAGAATTGCTCGTGTTTGATCATTAGCTCACGGCTAATTTTGATGTGATAAATGAAATTACATAACATGATTATGTGATTTAACACCTGTATCAAATGTTTTATATATTTGCATGTGTTATGAAATTTGTAATGGAATTGGCGTCGTAAATTCGTATCTTGTGGTGTATGGGACGGTAGGAGTGAGTCATAGAATAAGGTCACAGAAAATGGTTTGGGTTGTCTATAAAATGATCGATTGATCCATCTTTAAAAATATCAATCGTCGGAGGCAGCGGTGATATACATCGGGTAGTCCATAGAAATAGTATCAATCGTCGGAAACGGCCATTGATATATACGCATCGGGTTGTCCTGAGCAAATAAACATAATGATTCATAATACGAGGCTTAGTGATGTGAGGAAACGTCAGTGGGGAACTAGATACGAATGTCGGTTAAGCATTAAGTAGAATATTATTAACTGGATGTTGCCTGACTTATTACCTTGCACTGGGTGATAGCCAGCGGGTGATTCTAAGAACTATTATTCATATCGAGGATCTATTTACAGTGCGGGGAAGTCTGAGGGCGGTAAATCTTGCGAAACCAGATTAAAGCGGATTATGAAACTGCGATTATAATCTCTTCCCATGTACAATTCTATTTTAATCTCTTATTTGTCTCGAAATAACTTTGAACTCTGAACTCTAGTTAGATGGATTGGACCATGCTGTTGCGGGTGATTAGTTTATAATTTGGTGTGTTTGTCATAGACTCATTATATTGGACTATTTGGATGAGTTTATCTGATCGTGCATTTGAATTTGACTAAATGGACTGAATTTTAAGTGGCGTCTGACATTGCAGCACAACTCCAGCAGTTGAATGAGTCAGCGGACCCAGTTTGGGTCTCGTGGTCTGAACTTTCCCAGTTTCCATAACTCTTTCATGTCCAGTTCTGTTTGTCATAGTTGCATTCTTTATAACCCTGATATCAGTGTTAGGAGAGTTTGGGTTTGAAATACAACATAAGCCAAAACCTAGTTGGCCATGCTGAGCAATCAGGTCTTGCTGTTTGAACAAGTGGTTTGGACATGAGAAGTAGTTTACTCACGAAACTAGACAATAACTGGTTTGCAGTTCCCAATTAGTTGATCAATTGGGAAAAATCTGGCATTAAATATTCTTTGAGAGGTGAGATCCAGCCAGCAATGCATGATTTAGAGAGGTTCGGATGTGAGGAGATATATTAAAGCAACTCAAGAATCTTTAAATTTCGGCGCGCTGCGCGAATATGAACGACGAAATTTATTTGACATGCAGCTGTTCATGCATTCAGAGATGATTGACCATTCTGGTATTTCAAATTTCAATGGGCTGAAATCATAAAAAACGATTACCAGTTTGAAAGTTCGGGTGAGAAGATATGATCAGATAAGCTTAGTGTTTCCAAATCGGCCTGCTAATACTTCGTTTAGTTCAAAACTTCGAATTTGAGACCTCGTTACTTCAACGCCATTATTTTCAAAGTGTTCTACTTACTGTGGACCGCATGCGAGCCCTTTGAAGCGAGCCATCAATCTCAAAGGCACCTAATGATGTGGCGTATGAGAATGATGGTGATGCGGCACCAGGATGAATGCAAGTGTTGAGGGACAAAATTGAAGTCTCTGATTTAGCTTTGATCTTGTTTAAAGTTTGGGATTGATTGTCCTTTGGCTGGAGGCAAAAAAATTATATAAAGACCTTCTTAAGTATTAGGAGATGTTGTCAAATTTCTCTTTATTTTTATTAGTCTGCACCTTTGGACCTCAATTTGGATGATTCTAGTTAAGAGAAAACCCCAGAACCAGAACTAAATTTCGAGGAGACCGAATGTAAATCGGCTCTGGAACTGACAAAGGTTTACAACAAAATACGGGTTATGTCCCTCAATGGGATGGTTCTGTTTATTTACTACCTCACGGGTTACTCTAGTCCCAGAATGGGAGGACAAAATTTCTATACAGAAACTTAGGCATCAGATAACTTTGAAGGGATTACAACTAATTGATCTCCCATTGTTCTGGGTGTCAAATGAGAACAGTGCAATATGACATATCTGACAGATTCCACAGGCCCGAATGAAGATTCAGTGGTTTAAATCCCAACTTGGGTTACTTACTCCGTGATTCAATTGTTGTTAAACTGGAGCATGGAAGAACTCTTTCTTGAAGAAAGTTGTGATTAGATTGTGTCCTTGTTGTTCCTGAAAGGACTGATGTGGGACATGAATTGTAATATATTCTTGGAGCTGACCTAGGACAGTTCGGAATCTTTTGAGTATACCATCTAATTTTAAGGATCCAAATGATACAATTCTGAACCTTTGAAACTTGGGTATGGGTGGACATTTTTGTAGAGAGGATTACTTTTTGTCTAAAACCTTATTTAGTTGAATTCATGGTTGAAAATGGACATTGGTTTACCTTATCTTGTTGGGCTTAAAGTTAGTTATAAATATAGGCATTTATCACCTTCTTAGATGAATCATGAATGTGATTAGGGTGGTGTCTTATGGATGGTGAGATCATTAGCAGATCATGAGTAAATAATAGCAGAAGGACCTATCATCGGGACCAGCAGTGCTGTTGAAATGGAACATAAATACCTTGGATGTGCTGACCTTCATGGGATGGTTGATAAATAAACACCCATAGGGATCTCTAATATTGGAGTTCATGCTTGGAGCCTATTTGGATTATTCTTTTATCTTAGTTTGAATAATACCTGCATGACATAACAAATTTACCATGGATGATTTTCGATACCTTGTTTTTTTTTGTTCCAGTTATCCATTTCATGGAAAATCATGACTATAAACTTAAGTTAAATATATATATATACCATATATATATACTGCTGCTATATATATGTAATAAGTGTGTGTGTGTTGTGAGTAGAGTAATAGACAATGAGCATGAAAGAGTGGATATATGTTCCTCAGATTTTCTGTGTGACCTCTACGGGAGATATGTGGATGTCATTAGAGGACCAATTTATATGTTATATTGTGGTGAGGGACCAATTAGTGTGGTGGCATCTATCTTTATTAGTTTTCCCACTGAAGCTGAGCTTGCATGGGTTATCTATAGCAGAGATCTTGGAAGATCATGGAGGCATTCCGCGATAATAGACTGTAGGCATTCAAGTCAGCATGTGGGTTTGATCTGTTTTGGCTCTGAAATATTAAAGTACTAATAGTGAATTTGTAATTTATTAAATGGACTCAAGGAATTTATGTACAAGAACTTTTAAATACCACTACGATTGGTATTTTACAAGTTTTATATTATATAAAGATTTATAATTGTTCATTACTATTTGAGAAAAATCAGGTTAAGAAGTCTCTCTTGACGGATGACTGGTTCCCAATCAGGATTGGGAGGGGTATTACAACTTGGACTATTTATTTGATCCTCGTTAAAGAATATGGTTGAACAGATGAAACTCAACTTTGCTCTTAATATCTTACATAACATACTAATTTCCCTTAGTATATCTTAACAACTGATATCACACTAAAGTTTACTACTGTATTTGATTATCACATGTAAAGAGTATATTTATTAGACAAAATAAAGATATCTCAGTAGAACTATATGGATTAAATTCTGAAATATCAAAGATTTGTTCTTGTATCTTATAAGGTGATTTAAATATTATAAGGTTGGAGGATTTAGTATTCAAAATAAAAAGGATGATCAAAGCAGGATGATGAAAAATATCACATTTTATTGCGACGAAACAAATGCGGACGAGAGGGAAGAAAGAAGAAAGGAGAAGAAAGAAGATCAGTTTATGAAATTAAGTAGTTGGAGTGTTAGATGCTGATTTGTTCTGGTTATGGATCAGTTTTTTGGGTTACCTAATTATGAGTATGATCTAGTTTTGGGCCTGGGATTGATCACCGTTTAAACCACTACATTTTGTGTATGGTTTGGGTTTGGGAACTCACAAACTCCTTCTGGGTTCAGATTAGAAAACTTTAAGGCTCTAAACCATAATGTTTGAGAAGAATTGAATTTTCAGTTAGACGAAGATTCTTAATAATCATAAATATGGGATCTTAGAACGGGTTTTGGGTCATAAATACAGAGATTAAGTTAGTCTTCTATTATTACCTTATGATGAGCTTGATGTTAGAAACATTCAGTTGAATTTCATAAACCAAGTTATAGTCACTACGAATCAGATGCATTTAGATCTGGCGATAATTGTTCTATGATCAGTCAACTAAGCGGGACCGAGCGGGTTTTGAGTCAAATAAAAAATTTGATAAGTCGCCACGGAAATTGTAGCCACGTCAATGACTGATGTTGAAACTGAATTTTCTGGTCGGATACTACCGAACCGATTGCCATTGCTACTACAACGGTCAAACCAGTTGGAAGTTCTAATACAGGAGCCAGTCAATAGAAGTTGAAAGCGGATTACGATCACGACGTTTCAATCATAGAAACTCGCTTCGTCGCTGAAACTTCAGCTTCATCATCGGCTCACTGATATCTGCGAAACTTCCGCTCGTTCTGAAAACCTCAAACTGATACGAAGCTGGCTCGTCGCCGGAGTGCGCTTCGTCGGTCGGTCAACTATTGAGCCCATTGCGCGCAGCCTCTAACGGAGGATCGCCTCTAACCCGTTTTGAAACTCAGTTTGGGTGTTCTGCAGACTCTATGGAAGCCCTTCAGTCAAGATCATCATACTGAAGATCTTCGTCTGAACCGAGGTCTTGACTGACTCAATCACCTGAGTCGGCTCGTCGAATTAATTCGACTCGTCAAACCGGCGCCACTGTGCTAACCGGAGAAGATGTATCTCCTCTGTTCCGACTCTTGATTTGGGTGTTCTGGACTCTATGGAGAGAAGCCGGCCTGTGCTGTGTGTCACGCTTCATACATTTCTTCATGCGTACAGCTTCTTCTTTCATGTGCTTCGCTGTGACATATGGCGCTGTTCCGCTGTATTCTGTCTTGTGCTATTGTGTGTTTATGGTGGACTACACTACCATGCCTATATTCTCTTCTCATGGTGGGATGAACAGATTCAGATTTAGACTTTAAAATATTCAGACTTTAAATAGTATTGATTTGATGAAGAGAGATCTATATATATATCATATGTTGTCTTGTTGTTCTCAGATCCATGAGAGTGAGGGAGAGGTGGAAGGGAGATGTATTTATAGTTTCTTATAGTAGTGTATGTATCATTGATCTTTAGATAAATCAGCTGAAATATGGAGAGAGAAGAGGGAAAGAGGAGAGAGGGAGAGAAAGAGAGAAAAGAAAGAGAGAGAGAGAGAGAGAGTAAGTAGAAAGCGAGAGAAGGAAGGGAGAGAAGGTGAGTGAGCGAGAGAGACGCGGTGAGACATCATGTCTCAGTGTCTGTTATCATGATTAAATCTCTTCTATCTTGTTGTATCATATGCATTCCCTGTCTACCATTCTCTGTTGCCTTCACCTATTTATTATATCATATCTTCTATGCTGTATCTCTGTCCTTCAGCATTATGCGCGCGCTGTTGTATTGTTGTTGATTCAAGATCATCATATGCATGAGGAAGATATTAGATGTCAGACCGGGATTGAGCTGGGCTCGTCTGCTGGTACGCTCAACTGATTCGAGTCATCATCAGGCGACTGCGCGTGACCTCGAAACGGAAGGTCGCCATCTCCTTCGTTTGAACTTTGATTTGGGTATTCTTGGACTCATCGTATTGAGTCAGAATCCATCCATATGCCTGAGGAAGATATTAGATGTCAGACTGGTGTTAGACTGAGCTCGTCGCCGGTCGCGGCTCGTCGGTTGAGTCGGCTCGTCGGGGCGGCATTGCATGACCTCCAACCGGAAGGTCATAACCGTCGACCTCGATTGAGTGTTCTTGGACTCTATGGAAAGCCCATTGAGTCAAGAATTCATCCAATAGATAATGATAAGATTGGAACTCATATTAGTCCCGGAAAACATGAAAAACAGTAGGCTCTGTAGGTAACTATAGTTATTCATATTATGGTCATAAATAGCTTCACCGTAAGCATCTGAGTAACGTAGTTATTTATGCATACAAATGAACGTGAAAAATGAAAAGTTATGAATAAATGATTGTATATATATATATATATATATATATATATATATATATATATATATATATATATATCACATATGATTAGAATGACAATAATTATTGAATATGAGATATATGCGGCGTAAATACACATTGATTATCTTAGAGCACGGTAGGATAGATGGGCATGCCTATTAGGGAAAAATAAGTGCAACGTCTGATTAGATGCCGAACCCCGTTTGGAATTCATGACATGAATCGAATTTGAATCCGCGGTGGCCCCGAAAGAATTGTGTGGCCTTTCGGCGCCATGGATATTCGTCTCAAATGCAGTGATGATACCTCAATTATAATATATCCACAGCGCCTTGAACTTACACCTCATGGGCGCATTTGTTTGAATACACATTGGTATAGCGTCTTGACACTCACTTGACCCATGCTTCTCTACGGTAGAATCCAGCGCTTATGATTTCGGTTTCTATCCACTCCAGTTTATTCTGCGAGCGTACAAAACGCCAAAAAAAAACCAGCAGTACTATGAAGAGCCGCGAGATCTGCGCATAATCTGAAAAACTTTATCATATTGTTGTCACGATGATAATATCTGATTCTGAACAAGAAGTAAAGTCTGAATTACATGAAAAGTATATATGAGAAATGATAAGAATAATGTAAGTATATGTGTTATATGCGTTTGTATAGAAGTGTGGTGACTCTTAATAAAGTCATATTACATTAAAGCGTAAAGCTTAGCGTAGGTGTTGATCAGTGTAGATCTGGAAATCGAAGGCAGGACCATCGCGCATCGGCGATCAGGCCACACATCGATGGGTCTTCGCTTGGAATCTTTTGGCACAGGTCTTATTTTTGTATATGAAATTTTGTAATACGTGTAAATATTGTAAATGTTGAACGGTTAAATATATGGAGCTTGTATATATATTTTGTAATCATTGCTCACAGAATGTAATACAAGTTAATTGTTTAACATTATATGAATATGTAAGTGTAAGGTTATAAGTTTAAAAAAAAAAAAAAAAAAATGGCCGCCGAGCGACCCATGCAGGAGTTGGGCGTCACTGATCGTCTATAATTGATAAATGTTGTTGATTACCGAACCTGTCACCAGAACAATGATGGTCAATTACAATACATGTAACGAATGTCACTTTGATTTTATGTTGATAGAATTAATGGACCAAATTGTTATTGATGTTTTTGATATAGATAGCATTTTTGAGTTCATAAGGTTATTTTTTATAATGCAATTTTGTATTAGATATATGCAACCTAAGTGGGAGATTGTTGAAATTTTTTCTAAAATGTGGGTCTACATATATCACTAAATATGCATTATTGGCTATCTAAGGAATTAACTTCAAGGAAGTGATCTAGATTAAGTTGATGGAATTAAAAACATTACATTTAGTATACATTTTTAATGTATAAATACCAAAGGTCTTATTTATGATTTTATGATGGGCTAAATTATAAATAAAAAATGAAATGTCATGACTCTTTATGACGAGGATGTGTCATGAATCTGGTAATGTACCGTGAATCTCCTAATAGGGATGTATCATGAATCTCCTAATATGGATGTATCATGAATCTGGTAATGTATTATGGACCCTCTTACTGAGGATGTATCATAAATCTGACAATGTATCATATGACTCTTCATATCAGGGCATGACTCTTATAAATAGATTGACTCTTCATATTTGGGCATGACTCTTATAAATAGGTTGTGGTTCCTTAGTCATATGAACATAATTTTTCTTTTTACCATCTTATTATAAGAGATAAGAGACTCTTAAACTCTTAGAGAACTTTATTCCTTACAAAAGCAGAAAGATTATAGCCATTAATTTAAATTCCAATTACAAGGTTTGAAGATCAGATTAATTTCTTTTGTCATCATATTCATTGTGGGTTCTCATGTAATACTTTCACTTTATTTATGCTTTTAATAATTTGACATGAAAAAGCTTTGTGATGATTTTTCATCACTAAATTATATCTCCCATGCTCCCTTTTTCTAACATGATCGACTTAATATTTCTTCTATGGGTAATGAGGAGATAAAAATATATATACTTATATCTATTATCATGTTTTGATTTATTTACTTTTTTAATTTTTCCTACCCGTTATATTTTTGTTTTATAAATATATAAACAATATTTACCTATAATTTATAGAACCTAAACAAACTTATCACTCCAATCTTATGTTGCACAAACAAAAACTAGATTATCAAATTAATTCGTATTTAAGAAAAAAATAATAATGATCATGCGCCAAAAATGCTTATTTCTTCTAAATACTTTACTCTAATATACTAACTACAGCATATTTGAAGAAATCTCTCATATTGACCAGTTTTACTTTATACCAAGATTACAATTAAACAGTTCAACTTACAAAAATATACATTTTTGGTATGATTTGATATTACTTCTATTAAAATACTTCAAATGAAAATATAATGGTCATGCGCCAACAAATGGTTATTTTTATTTGAAGTATTTTAATAGAAGAATAAGTCTTATAATATTTTATATTCTTATTAAACAGTTCAATCTTACCACTTAAATAGAATCAGTCTCAGATGACATCAATGATTTGATATTGATATTCTTAGTATTATTAGGTTTAATATTTCATGAATTTGTAATTTGTATGTTTTATTTACTTTTTTTGTGATTTGAAACATAGTTTGTCTAATTTATTTTGGTATGATAATTACACATGAGAATTATATAATTTGAAACCCATAAAATTAAAGAAAAAAACATATTCTTAAATAGTATATACTCAACCAATAAAACATACAAAAAACATAAAAATATATTTATGATTGATTACAAAATATCTCGTTTTAGAAAGTTATTTATATTTGATCATTGATTGACAATAAAAAAAACAAATGCTATTTATTAACTTTTGAACGCTATCAAGAATACAAGAGTACTCCCACAAGAATATAAGACAATTTATAAAGAGATAAGGAGTCTCGAATTCGAATTTCAAAACAATTTACTTTATTGTAATTTAAGTATTTAGCTTTAAAAATATATATATAAGAGTTCATGTTCTTGAGGTAAAAACATATATTTATAAACATTAACTTTTCACACACATAAATAATGGTCCTTTTTTTAATAGAGCAATCAAATTTTGGGGATTTCAAATCCACCTACATACTATCTCATCTATAAAAAAGTAATCTCCTTTAGTATTAGAGAATTAAACAAGACTTTAACATTAATCTTTTATAAAGATATGCACAAATTTTGTGAATTTTTACAATTTAAGCAGAACAATAAAAAATTATGCAACAAAATAATTTTATTAAAATTAATAGAGTTATTATATATGTAGTAAATCACTAATGAAGCCAAGTTTCATCAAAAATCATAATTTTGAAGACTAATTTAATAATATTAGCAAATAGTTATGCATACAACAAATTTGAGAAGTACAAAAATATCCACTCTACCCCTTCCATCTTAAGTCATAAAGTCGGTAGGAGAAACCATCATGCTAACTTTTTATTTTCCAAAGAGATATACGCTATATCCATTTCATATCAATCAGAAAAAATTAACTGTTTAACCTCAAGATATCTCTGAAACTTCACAAATCATTTCACCTGTAACAATTTTTGTCAGACTTCTCTTTTTTGTTCTCTTACTTAATTCTAAATAGTTCTGATATTGTGCATTCACAATGGAGGCTAGCACTGCACCGTGGGCACGTGGTGCCCTGGGCTAAATCAACACCCTCTTTAGGAGACTTTAGACATTTAGCATAAAAAGAAAAATATTCTTTAAAATAAAAAGTTTAGAAATATTCATATATCTAGTGTAGTTTTTATCATGTGTAATAAAGTGTTTCTACGGTGTCTCACGAAGAAGCGAAACTTTGTGTCAGCAAGGGTGACTCGATATGTGAGCAACGACCGTAATCGGCAATAATTTTTACGGATTTGGGTTGAGTATAATCGTGTTTGGATCGTATCTAGTGTTGGCGCGTTTATAGCGTTAAATAAATAATTAAGTATTTATGTTGGCGCAATACAGCGCATAAATTTGGCGAATTGACTTGTTTGGTATTATATTGAATTAATTAACGTATTTAATAAGTTATTTATATTAAATAGTTATTAATTATAATGATAATTTAAATATGCGCATTAATAAACATGTTAAATTTAATAAGTTATTTGTGTTAAATATGAATAGATGATTAATTATAATTACTTATTATTTTAAATAATCAAATTAAATTAGTCGTATTAAACTTAATATACCTATCAGACAAATTGATTGGTTAAGTTGGAATATGTCGTTTATTATAAATCTAGTGTCGGGTTTGGGTTGGCCGAATGTTAACGTGATGGTATATTAGCAAACATGCTGGCGCTAACTGGGATCAAGTTGATGCCGTCGACCGCGTAAACAGCGTGGACTCTGATGGCATATACCGAGTCGAGGGCGAGTGCCCGGCTGTCGAAACTCAGAATCGGCGACTGCGTATCTTTATTAATGCACGGCGGTCTGATATGTCCGTCATTAATATGTCGATCGCATGAGTAATCGACCGCTTGGGCTGCACAAGCGTCGCCATGTCTCATCTAACACCGAATCCGCCACTCTCGAAGCCGTTAAGAGATTCAAATCTTTCCATACAACCATATTCGATCGACATTGTCGGTAACATATATAAATCGTGCCTTGTAGAACTTTGGCAATCTCGATGCTAGGACGGTCTCTGTTCATATGCCTCACTATCTGTAAATAATATCTATGATGATTGACCCATCTTGATGGTGGATATTAGAGATGATTTGCTATAAGCTTTGAGGTCTTGGGTCTTGATGTTCCGAAGGAAATAGCGTCTTCAACAGATAAGCGATCTCTTGAATCTTGACTAACCTCGGATAGGATTCTCACATTTCTACAAACACTTTCATAATACAGTGAATATTAAACTTTTAATAAAGTGACTAAACCATAGATCTTTCTATAATTAAGTACAAGCGTTTAAGTATATCTTAACGTGAATATAGATGTGAGATATGATTAGTGATTGGATTGGATTGTTTTTATTGGACTCACCTCAAATATTCTTTCTTTAAATATTGCTCAAGTATTTAAATTTCAGCCCCATTTAGCTTCAATACCCAGTTGCGGTTCAGGTCCCTTGGATCTGTCATCTGAATTATGATGATTGTCAGCGTACAAATATGTAAGCCATGCACATATCGCGTATAATATCGATCAGCCTGACTCGTACCTCAAACAACGACATTCATCGTTGTTGCTCGTCTCACGGCGGTGGCAATTGACGGCGGTCGACTTCGGTCTTTCGATATATGCTGCAAAAATCTGTTTTTACCCCAATGAGCGCAATCTGGGAACCAGTGACTACCATTCTGACCAGCGAATGCTAATCGCGGGTTCTGCAGACCCGCATTTCGGCCGTTTAGTACCATTCTGGCCTGTCTGTGGGTTCTTTTAGCTGGTGACATGACTATGTGCGATCCATTCTTCTTTGTGGGTTAAAGGTCGCCTCCCGGTCGATTAAGGGTTGGATCGTCAGCAGCTGCTGGTGTTTCAATTCTCTTTGGCGTTCGTGAAATGCCAAGAGGGCGCGGTAAGAGAGAAGCCTGCGCCTCGGGTTTGAGGAAACTCCGCAAATTCGGTACCGCGCGGCGCGTACGTGGCGAGCTTTAATAACGTCGGTAGGCGGCGGATCATGCGATATTTTAGAAAGTTTACTGCACCAAGAAAATCACCGAAAAAATAGTTCTTCGCGAGTTTTGTTTAAATTTCACGTTTTTCTTCCTTTTTGAGGTTAGAACGTATTCGCTTTTTGGCGTTATTCTCATTAAGCAAATTAAAATGGCGTTTATGTCCTCTTCGGTTTGGCGTTCATTTCTATCTCGGCAGTTTTAATCTGTTCTTCCTGTACCGCTTGCCATGCGATCTTTATTTATATTTAATACCGCAAAATAATTTTGAGATACCGAGCTCGTCGCCGGCGCGTGTAGAAATTTGATTGTGCCGGTGACGAGTATTCACGTCTTGAGGTAGATTTAGAGCGATTCGCGGTGAAATCCGTTCGTCTATTAAAAATCAAAATAAATTAGGATTTTACGCCGAAATATGATTTTGTGTCCCGAAATTACGATTTCACCAGTTTTAAAAATTAGAATTTACCGGTCTTCACAAACGTGAACATTCGTAGGCAGTGCCTTTGCAATATTTTATTAGCCAAATTGGTGTCCTGCGAAGATACATATTCATGATTTTGAAATTTATGAATTTACATTGAAAATGTTTTTTAAAATTTTGAAATATTATATTAAAAGTGTCTTTTGAATAAGCAGCGCTTCGAAAATACCTTTTAAAAATCGAAAAAGCTAAAAATAATATATTCTATACTTTCTTCTAAATTACAAATATTTACTCTTGAAATTGTTCTTTTTACCAAAATTAAAACACCTTTTAAACTTTATATGATATATTTCTAAAAGAAAACATATATATATGATATTTCAAACTATACTTTTCAAAAAAGGTGCAATTTTTATTGTTATCAAAACATCCCTCTTCGATGCTATTCTATGGTGGTATTTCTCTTCCATCACACCACCAAATCTCACGTTCATCAAATCTATCTGATTATAATACTCATGTTGAAGGACCATATAATCAGTGATCAGCAATGGAAGTCTTTTGATTCGCTCAGCTAGATGACTTTCTTTGCTATATTTTTGTCTTCAATCTTTGGCGAAGCCATTAAATCTGGAAGAATGCAGTAAGTCATTATATTGCAGGACTACTTTTAATACCCAGGTTCAATGTGTTTGTTTCGGGGATAGTGCGAGAAGGTGGAGAATGGTTATGGAAATCTGCGGAAATACAGGATTGTGAACTTGTCTGAGAATAAGAAGTAAGCGCTTTTCACCGATCAGTGACCACTCTGATGCTCATTTCAGCTAACAGTTGAAATCCGAAGAGGTTTGTCTGACAAGTGAAAAACGGCGTGGCATTCGATCAGGTTGGGGTTGAACGGTGATGATGAGGTGTTGGAAGAGTAGGGGAGGACTTTTGACCAGATAATGGTGGAGGAGGGAGGGACGGAGGGAAAGATGAAGAATTGACCGATGTAAGCGTGGCCCCAATCAAGGATTAATCTAAAGATTCTAAACTAAAATAATGATGTGGGGTGATACCAACATTCATGCTTTGCTGAGTGACTTGATCCCTGATTAAAGATTGTGAGGTAATTTTGGCGGAAAAAGAAGCAAGTAGAAGAAGAGACGCATGCAGATGGAATGGAATGTAGCTGATCAAGAGGAGAGAGAGAGAGAGAGGGATTATAATAATTATGAGCCTTAAAAATGCTGATGAGACCCACCAATAGTCTGGTTGTTTCCTTCATTCAAAGCTCCTTTTCTCCCCTAACTCATCTTTGTTTTCTCCCAACAAGCCTAACGTGAATCACTACTCACTGTAAATGCTGCTGCTCCCTCTTCAGTCTTCAGTCTCAGACTCTTCACCCCCACCTCCTTCAATAAAACCTCATTCATTTCCTAGCGTCTCTTCACCGTCATTTCTCTCCCTCTCTTTCTCTGCCTGACTACAATGGCGGAAAGGGGGGTTCTTCTTTGTTTTTTGTTTGCTGTCTTCTTCACTTGGGGTTTCTCCCTTGTCCACGCTAGCCGCTTAGGCTTGCCCAAAACTATGGTTCTGGACGTCTCTGTTTCTATTCAGGAAAGCTTGAATGTTCTCTCTTTGAGCCCTTGGAGTGAGAAAATGGTGTTTGAGCATGGAAACGAAGGTCTTTGTGATCGTCGTCGCTTGCTCCTCTCCATCCCGACTGCTGAGATCTTGCTGAGACTTCATCCACTGGTTTAGCCGACTCGAGCGAGACTCAGCCCGAGTCAGATCTTTGTCGACCAGAATAGATCTGGCCATTGCGGGCATTACCAAGTCGGATCTCAAACCAGTCGAGAAAGAGCTGGAAGCTGAGTCTCTTGAGACTCCGCTCATCTCCGGGGCGAGTCAAGGAAGCGGCGAGTACTTCTCACGAAGTCAGGATGGTAACCACCGTATGTCTACATGGTTGTTGATACCGGCGGTGACGTCAACTGGATTGCAATGCGCACCCTGCGCCGACTGCTACCAGTAAGCGACCCCATTTCGAGCCGTCTTTGTCCTCCTCTTACGCGCCTCGCGCGAAACCCAGCAGTGCAAGTCCTGGACGTCTCCGAGTGCCAGGGTTTGACTCCTGCACTCTACGAGGTCTCCTACGGCGATGGATCGTACACCGTCGGCGAATTTGCCACTGAGACGATTACTCTCGACGGTTCCGCTCCACAGAACAATGTTGCCATCGGCTGCGGCCACGACAACGAGGGCTTGTTCGTCGGCGCCGCCAGGCTGCGGTCTCGACGGCGGCGGCTGTCGTTCCCACTACCGTCAACGCTTCTCCTTCTCACCGCCGAACCGTGACTCAGATGGCCTCAGCTCGAGTTTCAACCCGCTCCCTGCCGCCGTTCCACCGCCACCGAATCGCTAACCGACCGACCTTCACCCGGGCTGGCGGTCGGCGTCGGCGGCGGGATGCTGTCGTTCCTCGATCGCATCGCAGAAGTGGAACGAAAGCGAAACGGAGAATCATCATCGACTCGGGGACAGCTGTGACTCGGTTGCAGAGCGAGGTGTACAACTCGCTCCGTGACTCGTTCGTGAGCGGCACTCAACACTTACCGTCTACTAGCGGTGTGGCGTTGTTCGACGCACTGCGATCTATCATCGCGCGGTCCAGCGTGGAGGTCCCAACGGTGTCGTTTCACTTTCCGGAGGGTAAATATCTGGCATTACCTGCAAAAATTACCTGATACAAGTTGACTCCAACAGAACATTTGCTTTGCATTCCCACTCACCTACTAATTTATCAAATTGCTGAGACATTACAGCACAACAGGGGACACGATGTCACCACATTCTACCAACTCGTTTGGATTCTCCCCAACAGTTGCTAGAACCTAGAGGAATCAGGGCATTGAGTATTTCGATTCAAAAAAAGAAAGGAGGGTTTCTTGCATGTTTGGTTATATTTTTACCCTGGAAATTGAGAGTGGGGTGAGTTCTTTGGTTGCATTTGCACAAAATAGTGTTAAGGGAAAGAGTGGATTAGTTATTTGGTGAATGGATCATCCTGCCCCGAAAATTAGCCGGACACAGTGAAAGGGTTACTCTTACGGTCTGTTGTCATTTGTGTGTGTTAATTCCAGTATTCTTTAATGATTCATAACAATTGGGGTTGGATTTTAAACTTTAAAATGTTGTTGTAGAAGGCTGTGGAAAAGTCCTATAATGAATCTCTTCTTTGGAGATTGCTTTATGGGGAACAGAGAGGCGTGTTGTGGGATGATTTTGCCTTCTCTTTTACTGGCATTCAGGCCTTCTTACCACAATCTATCAGTTACTAGCAGCACTGATTTCATGCCTGCACCCTATTTTTTTTCTTTTTTAATTTTAAATAGCTTCGTTCAAATGCTTCTCGATATTAATTAAGTCCTTAGTTAAATTGTTTTTGTTTCATAAAGGCTTAATGATGCTGGGCTATATGAATTAAAGATTTAACGGGCGGTGCAGAGCTGATCAAAAGTTAGTGTAAAATTAGAACGTGTATTGGTGTATGTATGTGTGTTTTGAATGGCTGATCAAATTTAGATACCATGGGCGTTATCTTTCTCTCCTATATCAGCCTGTAGATGATGTACTGTTCGTATATAAATCTTTGTTAACATAAAATAATTCTACATAAATATTTGTTTGAAATACTTTTAGCTAACTTGTTTTGAAGTTATAAAATCTTAGCTAATTAGGTATTTAAAAGGTACACATATAGATCGATCATTAAAATAAATAAAATGAATTTGAAATTCTAATTTTCCTCTTTATTTTCTTTCTTTTACATTTTCCTCAAATTTTTGAGAAAAAGAAAAAAAAAGCAAATCTAAAATGATAGCAATAAGAATATGAAATATATTGATTATCTAAAACTATAAAAATAAGTAATTCTTACTAATACTTTTTCCTTTGATAAATATAAACGTTTCTTTTATTTCATATGGATATAAAAATATAAAAACATGTTATACATGAGTAGACCAAATATTAGATATAGTGTTAAAGTTGTGTATATAATATAATATGAAATAAAAATATTTCTACAACTTTGCCTATTATAACTATATGCATATATGTCTTTATTTCTTATATTTTCCATGTCATCCAAATTGAAGAAAACGATTTTTCATAGTATTTTTTCCCTTTTCTTGAAAACCCTACGTTTAATAATTTTTTTGAAACAAACATTTGACGAGATTCTCTTCCCAAAAAATAAAAATAAAAATGTTGTACGGAAAACACTTTCAAAACAAAGAAAACTTTTTAAAAGAAAATCAAATCCCTCTAGACCACTATCAATAACGTTTATTTAATTTAATTCGATATACATAATTAATAGATTGAGGAAAGGAAAATCAATCTTGGTGAAACGTTCAAATAATGACTTGAACATTAGCACTCTATTATACTCTCTTGGGTGATGAATTAATTAAAAAGATTTAAAACTTATCAGGAAAGGGGTAAATTAACAGCTATAATTATTCACACAGGAATTGATTCTTGGATGTGGCCGCCGCCATCAGAGCGATTTTAAGATTATTACTACCATGTTTTCTATTAATCAGCCTCCTATACTGAACATTTGACATTATCTCATCTGTTGAAAACTCGAATATCCCATCTGGATCTAACAGTCTTCTAGCATATGTATATTGATGTATACCACCACAACCATTTACAACTCCCACCTACTAATTTACCCGTTCCATCCCTATAATAAACATTAAGCAAAATTCGTGGAAACTAACGTAGTTATCAAATAAGTTAGTATAGTAATCTCCAAGAGTTGCAGTGGTAGTAGTATTGCAAGCATAAAGATGACTATTTGATTGGCCATATGGCAATTCAATTAATCAACAACTGAAGTACCTAGGGTGTATTCCAAATTTAGAATCAAATGCCTTAAAATTATGCTGTTTTCTGGGGTCCTGGCAGATTCATATTTTAATCCTAAAACATACTTTTAAATGAATGAAGTCCTTGGGAGGGGTGTAGGGGTGTAATCCAAGAGTCCCCACAAGATTTAGCAAATAAGAATAAAATATGAATCATGCCACTGAGGCCTGGTTCGGGCTTGGTGATTAAGGGTTGGGGTGGGCATAGGGAGAGAGGACCAAGTTTGAGGTCCAGTAAAACAAAAAACTTTACCTATTAAAAAAAAAGAATTAGAAATGAATCATGGAACTGCCCTCCATTTGACTAGCGAAGCAACCATAAATGGTACTGCAGAAAAAATAAAAAATGTTCAACAAGTTGCTTACAGATCTTCTCAACATGACGTGAGTCCACCATGATCACCCTGTCACTATTTCTAAACCATGTCCAAACTCCCGAGCAAGTTCTGTGATAAGCCCACCAAAATGGTGCCATCAGTAGCACAGCGCCTGAACAATCATAGGCTGAGTGCTTCTACACCAGTTGATTGGAATAACTCCCAAGCATCCCTTGCTGAGTGATTAAAACTTTTTCCATGAACAGCTATCTGAAGAGAAAAGTTGTTGCAAGACATTCTAGAATTATGCGAGGTACTTGAGACAAACATCAAACAAAGCTTAATAAAACACCGAAACAGCTTATTATCAAAAGTTAAATTGAACATTCCACCATCGCTTTCTAACAGAAAAGCATTATTACCCTCTCAGAAACTTTGAGTCCAGAAGGCAGTCTGATGTAAAAGTCTTATTGGTAACAAATGAACAAGTGCAATAAGATGGATATAATAGAAAAAAAGCCAGATTTTAGAGATTTCAAGAGGTGGTGATGGAATATCAGTGAATCGTAGTTGACCTGCAGGTTAAAGGATGATAATTGGAAAGGCAAAGAATGGAACTGAATCATCCCATCACAAATTCAATGTCACCACAATCTATAAAACAGTTACTCTGTTTAAAAATGAACAAGCAGAGATTGCAGAAAACAGGAAAAGAGATGCCTGGACATAGGCATACTTGTTGAAAAACCGGACAAGGGTCTCACTAGATGGAACAGGAAATCAACACAGCAAAGCAAACATTCATTGTTGCCAATTTTAGATCGGAATCCCTAATCTGAAGAAAATTTTTAATAAAAGAGGTTACCACATAATCAAGTGTATATGACAAAGATCATTCAAATGTGAGGTAAAATCAGTGGGGCAGTTGATTGAGAAACAAGCACTGGCATGCATACCTCCCATCGCAATGCTCTTATTGCAGCTGTAAACAGTGATCCATAGCAGATGCTGCCAAAAGATGTTGTCACAGCATATCGTAAAGACTTCATCAATGAATTGGGAGGCATTGATGCAGCCTCTGGACCACCATGGATGAACAGAAACACTATTCCAGACACAATAACATGTACAGTGTACAAAGGACTGCCGTCCAAAATAGGCTCACCGAGAACACCTGTGGCCAAAACAGCATTTATTAGTGTTGTTAACCAAGAAAGGTTCTTGACGGTACCTTTCCAGCTCGTCTTCGCCGTAACAACAGATGAATGAAGAGCAAACGCAGCTCACCACAAGAAGCCACCAGCGTCCACCATCAGCCATATTTGAAGTACAACGCGATGTAAAGATACAATACCATCTAAGCGCAGCTAGCGCGAATACGCATACCTCGCACTGTGGAAGATTCCACCTAAACTTCTGCTTTGACTACTACACAAATGGAAGTCTATAGATGAAGGGTACATGGTCAATAGATAAAAGCAAGAGTGATTGTTCCAATTCCACTATCCTCAGAATGTGTGTCCATATGTTTGAAGGCGAGGGTAAAGGCAGGGAGAATAACATATAATCATAAGGAAAAGATTAGAAAACAGAAAAGCATCATTCTCGTTATATACCTACAAAACCTTAATTCCCCCAAGCAAACCAGCATGCATCTGTGCAGAATAACATTGGTAAAATAGGCAGTCTGAATCCGGCTAGGAGGGACTGGGGATAGTTGGGGCAGGCAGCCTCACTTCAAACCTCTGAGGAAAGAACCATACCATGCCTAACATTGTTGTTACTGAGCTACAGTTCTTCTATATACCATATTTCTAACCCAAGTCATTTTGTTTCAGATTTCTCACCCACTCCACAGATTCACTCTTATAGTATTTAACATTACCTCCATTAGCTTGTGCACCTCTTTGGTGCCCACCTTTTTAAATCACTATCATCATAAGTTCTTTATTCCCCCCAACAAGGTGTTTATAAAATTTACTATCTATAGTTTTTTTGTGAAATAATCATCTTTCAAATTTTAACAGGATTTCCTGGATACAAAAACAACACAAAAAACTAAACAAAACAAATAAAAAACAAGCAAACAAACAAAAAAACAAAAACTAGTTAGAAACTTTTTAATATTTTCTAAAAATATATATATATTTTCAATTTTCTAAAACATTTGTAACTTTTTCAATCAACTTTCTATTCTATTGAAACAGTAAAATCTATATCAATATATTTAACAATCAAAACAACTTTTATAAAGATAATTTTAAAATTTTTAAATCCTTTTAATCGCTAACTTTAATTATTAATCATTTTAATTGAAGTCATTTAATTTTTCCCTTCACCTTTGTATTTAATTAAATCGAAAGATGTATTCTGGCAAATACTTAATTCTAATATTTAAAAATTGAAGAAATTTTTAACATACCCTGTGAATTATTATATCCCCATGCTCCCTCCTCCACAAGCCCCAACCCCCTTTTCAAAATTGACTCCACCATTGCTGGTAGGGTTTTTCCCATCCAAGGCCACAGAACGGAATGCAAAATAGATATTATATACCCTTTTGTTCTATCCGGTATCATTTAAAAAACCAGAAGCCATCACATCATCTCAATCTTAGTCCATACTCATTGTAGCATCTCTTTGTGTCACTCTCTCAACTCAAAAGAAAACATTTCCCTTCCCCTGACAATTCATCTATGTTCCTTCATTCCATCTTTATGTGTGCTAGTAATCATCCATCTAGTCCTTGAGCATCAACATTTTCCTGAACAAGTTCCTCAATGCCAACACTTAATAAAATGTATAACTAGTCAACTTGATTGGTGAAGCATCTCAAATTTTTTTTCCTTCATCTTGATCAGTATTTTGAGCATCAAGCCACACTATTGAAAGAGCAGTCAACTTCAGCCATCAGCTTTATCTTTAAGAAAGGATTGATCCAATTTGCACATAGGGCATCACTCAAATGGGCAGATCAGCAAAGTACAAAATTCAAGTCTCCTTATCTCCTAGTATAAGCATAAAAATGGTAAATCTCTCTGAGAGTAAGAAAATGATTCTTCTCTCATCATTGTCCTGTTATTGATATTTGCCATCAGAAAAGCCATACCTTATGTAAAATATTAGTCCCACTCAACTTCAAAACTCATTAAAACATCTCCTTACTAAAATTATTTGTTATAATTTATATCCCTTGAATCAAACTAAGATTGCTAACAGATTGAGTCAGGGTCTTTTACTAAACATGCTATACTAGTTTATTCTTCTTACTTTTGATAAGTTATACTGGTTTATTCTGATAAATAAAGTAAATAATAAAACCTTGCTAAAAAATATCTTTACATTAGTTCAAATGAGAGTTCATCTTTATACCTCAACCACCACCATGTGAATGGCTTTATTCAAATCTGAACTAACACCTCAAAACCACTCATCTGCTTTCTAACTCTCTCTCTGAAAGCAATCTTTAATTTTTTTTCCTTTAGCTGATAAAAAAATAATGAGTAATAAAACTGGTATCCTCAGTAAATAAATAATAGGACTGATAGTCTCCACGACTCCACTTGAATTGTAACCAACTCTACAAGCATCGCCTAACATTCTAAGCCTTGATATACAAGCACCTTTGATATTTTTTTTTTCCTTCTAGTTCTTTTCTCTTTGTCTGGTTCCTTCTTGCCATGAGTAATAGAAATTTTAAATTAAAATGGCACAAAGGCGCTAACCCTGAGCATAGGAATGTACACGGAGCCACCCAATCAGGCAGGTTGGTAATCCTAGACAGTTTTTCCATCTAATCCACAGTTTCCTATTTTCGAATGTTTCCTACTTTATTTTAAGTTCTTCTTTAGAAAATCACAATTCTCATTGCATTTGAAGTGAAAAAATGAGAGCCAAACTAATTGATGAGAATCAGCAGCTTAGATAAAGGAAAGAACATAGAAGCACATGCAATCTGCCCGGCCCCTGATCACCTAAATGGATCCTGATGTATAAAAGATTTTCTCTTTTCTAATTCATTGCACAATTCTCAGTTGCAGGTTTACAAAAGAACTTATTGAATCAGAATCTTTGGCATTGATGTTCCACATAGAAGTTTTTCAAGTTTAATTTCCAAAACATAAACTGATTGGATGCCTTAAAGTAAACAGGGATAAAACTACAATTAGATATATAAATAGGGGACAAAACATATATAACACTGGAGAGAAATACACACAGGTTCAGTATATAAAGCAATAAACAATACCCAATTCAGAAATCTGAAGATTACATTAAATCTTTATAGCTGCATATTCTTTAAAATCAGTTTACTCTGCAAAAGTAGGAAGGGCATCTATAATCAAGGGATGCAACATATGGAGATTCCTATATTTGAAAAGCAAACAATTATGAATCTAGCCAATTAATTCAGTCAAGTCCTCTGATCTATGAAATTGTAGCTACATTACAATAGATTCTTCTTTTTGGTGTTTGAAAAGAATGGGATTTTGATTAGGACTAAGAAAACCCATATTCTAATGTGGATCTAATACTAACTAAAAACTTTCTAATTTATTAAACTAAATAAATAATTATCTATAGAATGGATCTCATGGAGTCAATATGGGACAGAGATCCATGAAATTCAACGTCTATTGATATATTTCTTCTTACAGAAACATGACAGATCCCAGTCTAGTTAACTAGTGAGAGTAGATCTCATTCCTATCTGCCAGCCAGTGCAAGCCTTACAGAATTTGGAGACTGTGTAACTGTAAAAACAACTCCCAGAAAGAGCTGTTTAAATAGAAACTGAAGTATTAGCAGCAGAATAAGTAGTCAAAATGTGGACAACATATGTTGGTGGCTAAAGTGGAAGCGTACCTTCACGCCATCCAAGCATTACTCACTGCAGCAGTACCAGAGCAGCTAACTTAATTCTAATCAGAGCCTAATATTTCTTACATGAGTTTATTCGTTTGAACTATAATGTCTTCTTTTCTGTTCCTGTTGAGCCCAGGGCCGCTAAGTCTTCAAACAGTCAAATACTGTAAATACACTCTAATAAATACATCACTCAATTATAAGCGACTCAGTTTTCAAATTATATGACTGGCTAAGTTGTATTACCATCACCAACTTCTTCGGCTTCTCATAAGAAGAAAAAAAAACTGTAGAAACTCAGATTGTGTATATTCCAGGATTTGGTATGATACCTGATCCTGCAGGAAACAATCAGAGTGATCATCGAGGAAGGGCTCAGAAAGTCGTTCTTTGACGCGTTCTGTCGATCAGCTCTGAGGCTATTAAAATCTCGTGAAAATTCTAGGGCTTTCTCAGCCGAACTTATGTAGAATTGAGAGACACCGTGGAGGAGGCTTTACGACTCAACGGCTAAGCGATGACGGCCATTGTGTTGGACTTTTACAAGGAGACTCGAAATATGCTTAAAAAATAATAGCTCAGTTTAGGTCCTTGGATTATCTTTGGCCTTGCCAGTTATATTCTTTATAAATATAGTTCTCAGTTTGGATTTATGAAGCTTTATGCACTAAATTTATGGTCACAAGTTCTTAATTATTCTGAAAAAACATTATAACATTATAAACGAGTTTTATTCTATCATTCATAGCTTTTATCAAATATTATTGATTCTACTTCATGTTTTTTTAATCCAACTCCAACCATTCACCATTTTCAATTTCATCTATTTATTTCAAGATTTGCGAAAAAAAAAAAAATCCACTCCAATAGTCCATCTCCAACAGAGGTGTGGAAGTAACTAATTGTTATTCTCTTATTATTTTAATATTATATTATTATTCTTTCGTTATTTTATGTTTATAATAATAAAATAATTATTTTAATAATATTTTTATAACATATTTATTTTAAGATATTTTATTTATTATTATTTTATTAATTTTAAACTATCTCCATATATAGAAAAATGATTTTAATATATTCATTTTTAGGTATGAATTTATTTTATTAATTTATATTTATTTCTTATAATTTAAATTTTTATTAAAATTATTTTGATATAGATATAATACATTTTTATTTATATTGTAAATAATGAGAATTAATATTTTAATTAATTAATTCAATAATTCTATAAATAAAAACAACTTTGTTAAATAAAACATAGAGATTATAATACATGATATTTTGTATATCATTTATTTAAGTAATACGTTGAGTTATAAAAACATTGTTATATACATTTTCCATAATCACATGATGGTAATTTATCGTGATTACCGCCATATTAGTTTTTATATTGTAGTTTTTATCATTTGTAATATAATTTTTGACGATGAAAAACAGGGTATAATATAGTGAATTATCTTTTATTGGGATCTTATCACACAGGGCTACTTTTCACTCGCTTTATGCCTGCTATTTAAACGTTAAGCTTCTCCTAACTACGTGAGTCACACATGATGATTAATGTAATTTGATTATATAGGTTTTATTAATATTACTTTATATTTCTAATGTAATATGTTGCTTTATAATATAATATTTATTAGTTTAAAATGTATTTTTAAAAATTTAATAAATTTTTATTTATTAGAATTTTATTTATTTAATATAATTTTATATTTATATTTAAATAAAAATAAAATTATTTCATATATCATATTCTTGAACTATTTAAATGAAAAAAATAATATTTAAAGAATAAATAATGATTTAGGTTGAAAATTGAGGCTTTGTTGGTTGGAGTTGTAGCTTTGAAAAATGGATTTATTAATTTAAGCTATATAAAGGATTCTTAGACTAAAGTGAAATTCAGATTTGTGGTTGGAGTTCTTATAAAAAAGTTTGAGTACATACAAGCTTTGTAAAGCAAAACAGATATTTAAGTGCTTAAACAATTCTTTTTTGATATCTAATCATAATATAATACTATTATGTTTTTACAGAAATTGAGTTAAGAAAGGATCTCATTTAAAATATTCGATCCTTTATCATTTAGGTGGTGCTTGTAGCATTTCTTAAGTGGCATTTAAAAATTAAAAATACTATCAAGCTCAGTCTTATGAAGATATTAAAGCAAAACGAAAGTTTTTTTTTACGGTTCTGAAGATGATTTAACAAGGTGATACCTAGAATTGGAGAAATATTTTTCAAAATGTTTGAAGAAGACTTAAAATTCTGGAGAAAAGATTCCTTAACTGTGACTATAAAATACCTTAATGGATTGGGGACCACTTCATTCATAAAAAGGGGGCCTGAGTGTGCAGCTCAGCACTGAGAAAATAGTGGTTTCACGTGGTGACCAGCTCTTCATGATCTTTGTTGTTCTGTGGCCAGCCTGAGCTGAGACAAGCCTGCCTGGCTGAGCCGCTGAGGCTGAGGCTGAGGCCGCCGTTGATGACCACCACTCCCCATTATGATTTTGCCTTTGTTCTTTATTTGTTGTCTCCTGTCTCTGCTTGTGGAGTGTTTTTCGGTTCCTCTACCTTGACCATTTGATTTGCCTGTTATGAATTAAGAAGAGAGGCGAATAAATTAGCGGGATTGGGAGGTAGAATCTTCTGTTAATCTTATCTGAACAGGTTCCCATGTCAATCTGACCTAATCCACTTTTCTTTTTTGCACACATTCTTGTTCTAATGTTTAAATATAGACTCATATGATGATGGATGTTTGTCTGGGGAAATCCCAATTATTTACTTTGCCATCAAATATGGTTCTTTTACTTTGGTCTTCTTATTTTTCAATTAATAAATTGAGTTCTTATGTTTCAGAAAATGTTTCCTTTCGTTGTCATTCTTCTAGTTAATGAACTACTAAGGCTCCACTTAATACTTCCAGTCACAAAATAACTATATTGTTTCTGAATGTTTATTTAAATGACTAAGGCTGATGACATGATCAATCATGAAGGAAGTTACATGGGAGTCAGGACGAAAAGAATCGGAAAAATCGTGAAAAAAATCTGGCCCGAAAAATCGTTTTCGATTGGGTATCGAAAAAACGGATTGTTCGTACATGAAAGATGTGGAAGAAAAGTAGAACTGTCGTGATTTTTCTGTGCGTCGGAAAGCTAAAAAATAGATGGAAAATCAGATGGACATTGTATATTTGGAGCGCGTTGACTGGAAGATCATGAATTTTTAGCAAGTGCAGATTCTCATACAGATTTATACGCAGATTTATCGTAGTTTTAATGACGAATAACCACTGATTGATCCTTTGATCCATGATTAGGATTTATTTCATGTTTTTAAATCATGACTACTATTGCAGTCCCAACGGTTGATTTTAAATCTAGGCTTACAGTCTAACGGTCGAGAATGTTATGGATATATGACCAGTCCGATGAGTTGAATAAATCAAAAATCCAGCGTTTGAGAAATATAATCTGGTTTTATTAAATCGCGACTATTTGAACCAAAAATTCTATTATAAAATCTTTAATCATCATTGACCATCCATGCATAACTCTGTTTCTCTATGTATTTTTACGTTCTTTTTACTAATTTTGAATCACTGCTGAACCTCAAGGGTATCTTACTGTTACTTCATTTTGTTTTATTCTTTCTTATTTGGTTCTCATTTTGATTGTTTCAATTCGTTTAATAATGGTTTGTCTTTATAGTTTATTTTGGTTTAGACTGATAATATAAATTTTGGTTTATTCATTATATAATTCTTGATTAATAATTATTTAAATCAAAAACCTTATTAATTAGTAATCTTGCTGAATCTACTTCTATTCTCTTCTAAAATTTGGAAGCGTGATAGTTACATATTTATTTAATATTATCTTAATTTCTTTTTATGGATGTTTGAACTAGTTTATTAAATAGTTTTGCTCTTCTAGTTTTATTTTGGTTTAATTTAATAATATAATTTAGACAATTGGTATATTCGTTATTTAGATTAATAGTTATACTATTAAAACATAATATTAATTAAATCACACACTAATTATTCTGTTAATATTAAAAATTTGAGCTTATTATTAGATATATTACAATATTTATTTTAATATATCTTAATTATTTTGATTGTTGAACTAGTTATAATAAATAGTTTATACTTTATAGTTTATTTTGGTTTATTGATAATATAATTTTGGTTAATTAATTCTCTTAATTTAGATTAATAGTTAACTTTTATTCAGAACACCTTATTAATTCATCTTTTGATTTTATAAATCTTCTATGTATATTCAGAGTTTAAAATATTGATTGTATAACATATTTTGTATTTATCTTGCATTTATTTTGATTGAACTGGTTTATATCTAATATGGTTTCTCTAATTTATTTTGGTTTAATTTGATATGTATAATTTTTGGTTAATTATTATATTGGATCTTTAATTAAATAGATAATTCTTTATTAGAAACATATATTATTAATCTTTTACCACACAAATTACTTCTATTCTATTAAAAATTGAAACATATTAATTGTATATTTTCTTTACAATAATCTCTTGAATTTGTTTTGATTGAGCTAGTTTATAATAAACAGTTTTTATACTATGGTTTTATTTGGTTTGAGCAATAACATAATTTTATTTTAATTAATTATATAAATTATTGTTCATTAGTTATTTTAATTAACATATTAATTAATTGTCTTTACTTTAATTAGCACATGTTGTATTGGTTATTTGCTCAATAACCTCTTCATTAACAACTCTGTCTTTGTCATTCTCTTGTAAATCATTATTGTTCATGTTCATATATATTGGATGGCTGGTGGAGGTGGAGGCTGGGGATCTGAAGCTGAGGTGTGCGCTACTGGAGCGGACGCCATGAACGGTTCTGCCCGGATTATTGTGGTTTAAGCGTAAAAGTGGTGGAATTCTGACTGTGGTTATCCTATCGCATCGGATCAATTCATTTGAGGTATAAATCTCATGGGAGTTAAGCAGAAATGACGGCTCTTGAAGATAAAAGTAAAAGCGAAAGCGGCTTATTATATGAATGAGTGGGCGAATTGGCGTGATGGGAGGAAAACATCGCCTCTCATTGGCGGTAGTGATGATGAAGGAAGGAGGGGTGATGCGGATGTGTCCTCACGTTTGACATACCCCGTGAAGCGAGGCAGATATCGAGACGATGCGTGCGTGGCCAGGTGAATGGAGCAGATAGCAGGTTGCGAGATTTATGCAAAGAAAATAGGTAAATCTTTATACCTAATTCATTTTTTTCACACATAATCATGTATGAAATAATGTAAATTGAATTGATTATTATTTTGCATAATTGTAATAAGTAGTCTTCGCAGCAGGTGATCCATCGAGAGCGTATTCAAAGGTCACAAAGTGTTCGGCATACGGATTGCATCACCGCCACTTGCTAATCATTATACAAGTCTTCGGTACAACGAAACAAAAAAGCCTAAAAATATGTTGAGGTGGTTGTCAGGAAACAATGGGACGATTAATTAGCAAGTTTTTCATATATGAAAGTGTTCCACCTCAAAAAGCGGACTCCCACCATTTTAAGAACATGATTTTTGGTGCACAACAAGCAGGTTTGTCTAATTGTATAATATGTTTTAATAGTTACATTATTATCTTAAATTATTATTACAAATTTCTAACCACTAACCAACTTTCGGCACAATTATTATATATAGGGATGGGCATCGAACCACCGTCTCCATTACGAAATCAAAGCAAGTACTTGGGAAGCTGGGTATAAAGAAATGGAAGATTATGTCCAACATACAAAAGGGAGAAATGGAGACATATGGATGTACAATTATATGCGATGGATGGGTAGAGACCAACTAAATTGAGCATTATTAATTTCATGGGTTATTCAAAAGGCAGCACAATTTTCCTTAAATCGATTGATGCGTCAGATAAAATTAAAGACAACAAATACATATATGGTTTGTTGAAGGACGTTATCAAGGAAGTTGGAGAAGCAAATGTCGTCTGAATTGTAGCAGTTAATGGATCGGCATTTGTGGCGGGAAAGTTGGTGATGAAGAAATATAATACGCGTATTGATTTCATAATGCGACACAACTGCATCGATTTAATGTTCGAACATTGGTAAAAGTCTTTGTTACTCGGTTGTTGGGAATGGTCGAAAGATAACCAACTTCATTTACAATCATGGTTGGTTGCTTGCAAAGATGCGACAGGTCTGTGGTGGAGATATCGTGCGTCCTGGAGCAACAAGATTTGCAACAAACTATATTGCCCTTGACAGTCTTCTGAAAAAGAGGGTTGATTTGAAGAAAATATTTATTAATGAATGGGCATCTCACAAGCTTATGGGACCGAAGTTGGACACTGAGGTTGAAAGACTCATGTTTGATCATATATTAGGAGAAGATGCAGAGAAGGCTAGTGTCCATCTATGAGGCACTATATACGATTGCGCATTGTTGATTCGAGTTGTCCCAACCATGCACCATTTTATTATGCAGTTGATTCGGTTGATGAAGGCAAATTTAGATCGACTTCCAAGCTAAAATTTAGGTGAAACATATCATCGCGGATCGTTGGGATAGAACCCTTGGCATCTCTTCATACGACCCAGGTAACTAAATTACTATCCTCTGTAAATATTCATTTTTAATAATATTATGTTTTATATTATTTTTGCATACTAATTCTCAATAACTATTGCGGCATACTATCTAAATCCAAAATTTCAATATCGACTACAGGTTAGTTTGCCAACCCGAGCTACACTTGAAGATGTTCATGAAGTTTTTCTAAATTAGAACCCTAATCTTTGAAGGAGCTATGTAATTTTGGAAATGAGGTAAATTATTGAGTTTCTAATTCTAATTAATTGATTCAATTTATTCAATTGATTTTTGCTAGATTGTTTGACATTGTGAATTCTGACTTACTATTAGTGATGCAAAGGGATTTGGTGATCGGGCGACAATAGCGTCGAGATCAAAAATGGTTCCGTTGAGTGTTAAATTCTCATTAGAATAAATTTTATAACTATTTTATTATTATATATTAAATATAGTAATTTTTATTGCATTGAATGGTGGTTTTGGCATGGAAATCACGCTCGACATTAAGGACTTTGGCCTTAAAAGGTTCTTTTATGACATCATCCTACGCATGAGAAAGGGGTGGAGGGCTGTGCTCTAATTCATACCAAACAAGGAAATGCGACTTGCTTATCCTAGGCTCAACAATTGGTTTTGTTATTAACATAAGAACTAAAGATCCAGTGATATGGAAATTTGAGAACGCGATAAAGTTCTTAGAAAATAATTTTCTCGATTACTTAGGGAAATTTACTGCTTTGGAGTTTGGTGAGGAAGGCGAGTCAACTATTTCGATGGGTTAGACCTCTCCATTTTAGATGATGAAGATGGAAATCTGATCCCGCAGTGCTTGCACATGTTCGAAGCGGGTGTTAATGTTGGCGGGTTTATCTGAAGAAGTTCATATTAGTGAGTTTTTGAATTAGAACCACGAGGGACTCATTTCAACCAGCTGTTACTTCGACCCTCTTTGATTGAGTGTTGAACGTAGTAGTAGACAGTTTTCTTGAATACTTGGCTACGAGGGATATGATGGTTGAAGGAGAGGGAATTTAATGATGGTAGCGATCTGGGAAATGATGGTGCAGGATATTGCGGATCCTGACAAAGTCAATATCCATTGAGCCCGTTCAGAATTGAAGATGATTTCACATATTTACACAAGATGAGACCACGGGTCTAGGAGAGCGGTCAGGGTGTTGGAGCCATTGGGAAGCCATAGGGAAGACAACGAAGGATGACACCATCTGATAGGGATTCGTTGTCGGCCGGTTTGAGATCAATGAGTATTGGAACTCAATTGATTCATCCGTAGGGCGCTTATATTTCCTCCTTATCTGATGAATTATGGGTCGGCCTTACGCCCATCCTTCGAGGTTCTATTGGTGAAGAATATGGAGATGATTAACAATCCTGCTTGATCCACGTATCTTAGGTCAAGTGCGTATCGAATGCGAAGGATTTGAAACGACGTGTGGGTGAGCACAATTCGTCGGAGAGGTTGTGGGTGGAGTCAGCAGTTATGCATGGCATGTTGATTACAATCAATATTATTGCAACACCATGTCTTGGTATGAATCACGCTTCTTACATCCAGATGGAGTCCACTTGATCGAATAATGTAATGGAGCCACATCGGTCTTCATTTGGTTTTAAATGATATTGTGATGTAATTTCTCGATAAATTATAATGAATATCATCTTGACAAGTGTATATTTCTTTATTTATGCATTTTTTATAATTCAATAAAAGTATTCTATGAATTTTGAAGTATTTTTGTCAATTTTTCCATTCTGCAGATGTTTTAGTCAAAATATCCACTTAGATATTTTCGATATTTCAGATGTTCGGTAGATCGATTCGCAGAATATATAAGTGTTTAAATATTTTTGATCGCGAGATACATGATGGGACAAGGCCAGAGTGGTTGTGCGAAATTGATAGCCTCCACGGTATCAACTTGATTTGATTGGAATATATATATACGCACGTACTGCGCCGTCTAAAAATGACTAATTTCACGAGAAACTTTCAAAGTTACTTGATGTGGATAATAGTACAATGATCATAAAGAGACTCGAATAGGTGATTATTGAGTTAAACCCTAGCCTTAGGCCAACTGAGCTAACCTTCACTAATCGTATTATGGACCCCACATTTTCTGTTATTATGCGTTTTTTTATTAAAAATGCGAGACTCATTTCCATATTTTGAAAAACCATTTTTAGAAAATGGTTTTAGGAGTTGTCACTTATTTTTGTTTTATTTTAAAAATGACAATAAAATAAGAAAGAAAAATCATAAATATGAATTTTGATAAGAAAATACAAGTTTGGGAAAAATTGAGTCTAGATCCGGGGGTCATATTACTTATTAGGAAGGTAAGGGAACAAGTCGTAATACCTCTCTAAGCCCCTAAAGTTGGGTCTCTACTAAACAAATTAAAGAAAATATAACTTTTAGCTAATCGATCAATGAATACCAAAGACAAGCAATAATAATACAACAACACACCAAATATATATAAATGAATAGACAAATAAATAAATAAAGTCAAATGAGAAAAATGTGTACCTGGACAGCAGATTAGAAGCGTTATCAATTAAGAAACAATGTTAGTGCAATAATAATAAGAATAAAAAAAACAAAACAAAACATTCACAGTTAATTGAAAATTAGTTATAGATTAAAGGTCAAATTATTTGTTAAAAGTATATATGAGATGTCGGCCCTTATCTAAGCCTATTTATATGTTACACAAATTAACTTCTCAAGATTCCATTTTATAGGAACTATAGAATTAATCATATGTTTGAAATTTTTGAAAATTGATTTGGAATTAAAGTTTTGAAAATTGGAAGTTTGAAATTTTGGAAATTAAGAATTTTGAAATTTGAGAATTTTGAATTAAGATTTTTGGAAATTGGATTTTGAAATTAAGAACAATTTTATAAATTTGAGAGTTGAAATTTAGAAATTTGAAATTAGAAATTGGGGACTTAAATTTTAAAATTATGACACTTTAATTTTAAAAATTGAGAAATGAAAATTTAGAACTTGAATTTTTGAAAATTTGAGTTTTAAAATTAAAACATTGAATTTTAGAAAATGAGAAATTGGGAATTTGAATAAGTTAAAGGTGAGAGTTTGATAACTAAAGAGCATGTTAGAAGATGTGGTCAAAGGCGATCGGGGGCGTAATGGATTGAACTCAAAGAGATGATAGAGTTTTCTTGGCCCAAGTCTTGTCGTCGAGTAAAATGAGCTAATGAATTGGGGCCTAAATGGGTTAGACCTAATTAGTTGGGTCTAAGTAAGTAGGTTGGAATATGATAAATTGAGTCTAAGTATGTTAGACATAATTTAATAGGTTTGGCTGTATATTAGACTTAATTTAATGGGCTAGGCTTAAATATATTAGACCTAATTTAATGGGTTGACCTAAAGTGAAAACTAATTTATGTCTTACCAAATAGAAGATTCCGGATTTTCTTAACATATTGAATTATGTGAATTTGATAAAATCCACCAGCCATCGCCCTACCAATCTTGGAGTCATAATTGGATATTAATTAGTGGTCACCATTGTCGTAAAGGAGAATTTTTTTTTTTCTTTTCATTAGGAATTTTTCTAATCTGGAATTTCTGGGTTTCCCAAATTCCACCCATTTCAATCGATATTCACCAAAAAATTCTTAAACTCCAAACAACCTTTTGCTTAGGAGAAAAGAAAATCTACAAATTGGGTCTCAACCCACCAAATCCGAAAACCCAAAAATAAAAAATCCTCCAAAGGAAAAGCAAGAAACTCACTTGGAATTCGATCTCAAAATCCTCAAAATCACCCATATATTTTTTTTCTCCATTTCACTGAAATAACATGTGTACACATACCTAGGCAGAGACCACACACACACACACACTATATATATATATATATATATATATATATATATATATATATATATATATATCTAAAAAAAAAGAAAAAAAAAGAGAGAAAAACCTACATGAATCTATATTAATTGTTACAATGTAATGCAGATAACAAAAAGATAAGCTCCTCATCACTCCCATAATACTCCACCTGATTCTACATGGTATTTGGTAACCATTTATCAAGACCGACCCTTTTCACCATCATGGGACTCTCAGATCATCTCCTCAACACATTTGAACACGCCTTCTGGAAAATTTGCTTATTTTATTTTCTGGAAAATCACCCCCCAAACCACCCCATATTTTATTTTATTTCATTTTGTCTCTTCTTTTTCCAAAATGATTCTCCACTATAACTGCCTCTTCTTGCTTTTCTTTTATTTTCCCTCTTTTATTTTCTCTTCTTTGCCACCTCCACCCTTTACTCTCTCGATCTGCCTCTCATGCCTTTTCCTTTCCTTTACTCTCTTTTTTTTCTCACCCAGATCTGCCTCCCTAAAAGGATCCCCTGCTTAGATTAAAACAAACTATCCCTTTTATACCCTAAGACCAAGCTACTAAAGCCATCCTCACTCTCCACTTGGCCACTTCTCAAGCTTACACTTTACTTCCAATAAGAGAACATTCTCTAAGGCTAAAAATGGGGAAAGACAAAAATACCCTCAATTGGGGCTCTACAAATATGCCTCTCTTTGATAGAGGTTATGAGTGTAACGAACATGAACAATGAAGTAAAACGAATGTGCGAAAAATGAGTGGAATGAGATGAACTCTATCAAAGAAAAAAAAGGAGACCCCCATATGAGTGTCTATGAGGAACACCATCTCCCTCCACAAGCAACCCAGAAGGGGCTCTAAAGGCGAAAAAGCAATCAAGAAGAGAAATGGTCACAAGCCACTAAGTCACAATACTGAGTTTAAACTCCCTACAAATGGTCTCACGAAAATTGGGTGAGAGACCCGATATCAAAGTTAAGTACTACTTGGACCACCAGGGAACAAATCAACAAACACGCATAAGGGGAAAACTACACTCACTATGTGAAATCCCGAGAAAAACCTAATTTTTTAGTATGGCAAATGGTAATTTAGGTCCAAAATCCGGAATTTTATAGATGCCGGATGATGAAAGCGGGCGTATTGGAGATAGATGCCATGAAATCACATTCTCCCAAAGTCGAATTTCGTGTTTGCGTCAGACCAGAACTGATGTCGAAATTTGCGCGTTTTAAGGCGATAGGCGTAGTGCGAGACACTTGATGCATTTTGAGTATTTCGCAATGTGCACGTGTCGGTCGCAGAGCTGAGATCAACCGATCTCCAAGTGTGGGACCCATGTGGACATGGCACCTCCTGGTGGATGGAGATCCAAAGTTGGTGGATTAAATGAATAAAGGTAATCTCTGGCTGCGATTAGAACTTGACAAGTGGCAAGTGAAGGACAAAAGAGGAATAAATGAAAGAAAGAGCACTATTCTCCATTTTGAAATTTGAATCAGATGATGGGGAGAGCGGATTTTGAAAAATGGAGGTTTTAGAGAAAGTGCAAAAGCTACTCTACATGTTTCTCGGCTTTGAATGTCGGTTGGCCGTGAAGACGAAGAAGCAAAGTTGTTCTCTGTACGTGAGAGACTGCAGCGTGGACATGGTTTTTACTCAAGTTTGTTCTTCAAGGGTAGGGGTCTTATCCTACTTGGTTATTTTTGGTTTTAAGGCGCATGATCAGTTTGGGTGTTGGCGAGTGAATAGCCGTTTGAGGTCGATCCGGCTTTTGGGAGGGCCCGAATTGATGTTGGAAATTTTGGAACGGAGTCTTGGACAGTCCACGGACTGTTTTGGTGGCTTGTGTTGTGTTTGTGTGTTTTGCTTGATGTTAAATAACATGCAAATTGTATTGGGGTGTATGAGGCCGGAAATGGCCATGGATTCTCAGTTTACAAGTGGAGCCAGTGCTTGGTGAAGGGTACACTTTGCTCGTTTAGGAATTTATTAAAAACAGTGTTGATTTGCTATGATTGATTTGAAAATGTCCATGTGTTTTTACATACTATTGCTTAAAAATGAATGGCTCGAGATATGAGTGAAATAAATTATTATGCATAAAATTAAATGTGTTAACATGTTGTTGAATTATATAAAAATATAATTGTGTGTGAGCCATTGGAATTGGATTGTTATTAGCCCATGTGAGCTAATTTTGATGTTATTGATATGAATTAAATAACATGTGATTAATATGTGAATTTGTTAATATATGCATGTAAAATATATTAGCATAAATTATGCAAATGGCATAATCGTTATTATGCACCGGGCCTTTAGAATGGTAGGTGTAGGTGCATGACATGAAAATAAAGGAATGGTTGAAAGGAATTTATATGGAAGATTTTCCAGGAGAATTGGGTTGGGAGATTGTCCATGATTCACGTTGGAGGCCCATGGTATTTTGGAGAGTTATCCGACAAATTCGCCTCGGAGGGCGGAGTTGATATATTCTGAAACTTCGGTATGATGTTTTTCGAGAACAAAAACTTTTGTTTTGAAATTGTATTTTCTCACATTGGCTTAGGCGTAAAATGGGGGTGGTGAGGGCTACGAAATTCAGGAAAGGGTGAAGGTCGCATTCTCATCCATATCATGTAGACATTCAAGTAGGATCATGCATTTAGTAAAGTATAATTTAAGTTCTGTTGCATCATGTGTTAGGTGGGAGTAACTATATAGGAGATTAAATCACAGCGGGCATTGCTCATCTGCCTCGGGGATCATTATTTGGTACGGGAGTGTTCGGGGAGAGGCGGCGTATTAAAGGTGCTTTTGAGAAGAAAATGGGATTGTAACTGATTGATTATTTTTTGTAAAACATGTATTAGGATTAAATTTTAATATATATTTGTATTAAAGTGATGTAATCAACTCTTGAACTATTATAATATAGTTGGTTAGATTCTTGGTGAGTATTGATGTATGGAGCCCAGTGGCCATTTTACTCATGTAGATGCATGACATGAGACCGCAATGAATTTTTCAGCGGAGTTGACGGGTTGTCAACGGTAGCAGGATTTAGGCATCGTGACTTAGTATTAATTAAAGATAAGCGATTACCTTGGGAGCTCGGTGGGTGTATTTATAAGTTTGGTTTTATACCAACTTCACAGCATAGTATGATAGCTTAGGTATACGAATATCTAGGGCTTGAGGGACTTGGGCTTAGGCCATGGTCATAAGGTGTAAGAACATCACAGCTTAGTATAGCTCGATGTTGGATACTAGAGTTATAGCTTAGTATCGGTAAGTTAGGTATATGAACACCTAGGACTTGATGGAAGCAGGTTAGATCATGTCAAATCTTGTGCATTTTGATGAATTAAATGTGATGTGTGATCCGCTATGTGTTGTATAGATTATTAATGATTTGTATGATTGGTAAGTGGCATAGGAAAATGTGGAACTAACAAGGTCGAGGAAAATATAACCCCTAAGTTGATATTTGAGTTATGTTGAGGAATTTTAGTCGAATGGTTCGATTAAATGAAAAAAAATTTCCCAGATAGTAGCTCAGTTTGAACATATGAATAGATTGGGTTTTGTGGAATTAACGGAAAATTATTCAAGTTTTTTTTACCTAAGAAAAGAGTTTGCTCAATTAAACTCTTGAAATTTTTGAATTAGGTAAATAGCATTGTTCAAGCAACTGCATTTTAGGAGTAGCAGGGAGGCTATTGGAGAAATAGCAAAAGTAAAAATGTGTTGAGGAATTTTTTCTGAGGTTTTACATTATGTAAAACAGGAAAAAAAAAAAAGAGAAATAATAATTCTCTGAGGTTCTACTGGAAGATTTGAAAAAAAAAAAAAAAATTTGTGGTCTTACGTGTTTGGAACAAGGAAAAAAAAAGAGTGAAAAAATGTGCGAGGAGGCTGGAATGGGCTCTTTGCCCATTTTGATCTTGGAGTCACGATACGAGGAGATTGTATCGTGACACGGGGGCAAGCTGGGGTTCGCGGCCGGCGCTGCGACATGGCCGGCGATTGTGCCGCGGCCGGCTAAGCGAGAGGTGTGACACGGTCGGCTGCGTGCGGGCGAGCGGCGTGCGGCGCGTGGGCGACTTGGCCTCGGTGAGTCACGATCTGATTTTGTGTCGTGAATGGGCGACCTTTGGTGTCGCGTGCGAGCCTAGCAAAGTGGGTACATCAGTGGCCTGCTGTGATGCGGCGCGGGGCAGCTATGACCGCGCGACATGGGTGCGGCCGCGCATGGGCCTTTGTCGCGATACAATTTTGTGTGATGTAAGGGGCTGACTGCGCGACACGACCTCGCGACGCGGTCGGATGGGGCCGCGATCACGGCGCCCGGTGCGCCACGACCGCGGTGCCAGTCGCCCAACACGCGGTCGCTAGGTGTGTACTGTGCACCGAGCCCCGTTTGTTGAACCACGACATTTTACGATCCTTGTTTGGATCCTTTGTTCATGGACACTGTTCATGAACAATGTTCATGAACACTGTTCATGGGGTTTTAAAAATAAAATAAAATAAAATAAAAATAAAATAAAGCCAAATAAAATTTTCTTCGCATTATGATTTAAAGTATATTAAAAATTTTAAATATGTGAATGGTATCTCGGGGTTGTGTTTACATAGAATCACATTAAAGCTTTCTTGTCATTGGACATGTGTGGTAGCTCGTCCTTGGGGAAGGACATAGAAGGTCGTCGAGGTGCAGTCAATGACGAGGCTAACTGTGTTGGGGTGTAGGGATTGCAGTGCATTGCTACTCCATACAGAACATGTCTGATATTCTGAACCGGGGGGCAAATTGACGACCTCAAGCGTTTAAAGCCACATCATCCTCCAATGGTTAGAGGGAGGAGTGGACTCTACGGTCCCCGGGCGACTATGACCACGAGAGGGAGGAAGAAGTAGATGTTATGCGAGGCATCAAGAGATGTCAGTGCTGGTACTAAGAGGAAGGAGATCAATCTTCTTCTAGTTTGAGAAAGAAGTTGAAGCACAGTTCTCAAGGGTTCAGGCCCACATTATCAGGGCCGGGGACCGAGCTAGGAGTTGCAGACGGGCGGGACCGGATGTTATGTTTCCTTTGCCCGACAACTTTGGACGTATGAGGAGGTTGCCCTGGGGCGAGGATAGGAGTTTAGGGCAGTGGTTTGATCGATTTATGGAATGGGAGGCGGATCTGATTTGTTTTCTCCACACCTAGTATGGGTAAGAGGAACCGGTATCGATCCGGTGTTACCTGACACCTAGTACTTAGCGGATGGGCCATAGGCGAACTAGAGCGTGGGTTGGGGTCGGGACGGGGACTTGCGATAGGGGTCGGGCGGCGGGGCGGATGATGTGTTTCCATTGCCATCGGCTGGGCATATGGGGGCACCGAGATTGTCTACAGGAGGTAGAGGTCTCATGAGTGCTGCGGTGAAACATCGAATAACGGGATATCTGGTCGTTTATCCCTGCGTTTGTTTTTTAGTGCATCTGTTTATTAATGCATCTTGTGTGATGGTTTTGGGCTTAGGGTTGAGGGCTTTGGAGAAGCCATGTGTGGATGTTCTTCCCTAAGATCTAGGGTGAGGGTTGATCGATGGAGTCGGGTTGTGGTCGGAGATCTCAGGATTGCTCATGGTGGACCCCACCTCGCTCGAGTTTGGGGCGTCACGACATGACATCATTGCATTCATGTGTTGACATTGCGTCAGTCGAAGTGTGGGTGCACGGTATGGACATTCACCACTCTTGGTGAGTGTGGGTTCTGGGTTTGTCTTTGGGACTACGTCGATGAGACTTATAGTTCAAATCGGAAATGAAAAGTAGTGTGTGTGTTGGTGACGAAGAGTACATTGGTCCCTCGGGTGAAAAAGCTTTGGAAATAGAGATTGAAGGAGACCGCGAGTAATATCAGAAAGGTCTGTATGGGTGAAGGAGACTGCGGTAGTATCAGAAAGATCTGTGTGGGTGTAAGAGACCCAGTAGGAATGTCAGAATTTAAGTGGGTGTAAGAGACAGTGGAGATATAGAAATTTACGTATGGGTGTAGGAGACCCATGGAGATATCCAGAATTTCTGTGTGGGTGTAAGAGACTCGTGGAGATATCTAGAATTTCTGTATGGGTGTAAGAGACCCGTGGAGATATCCAAAATTTCTGTGTGGGTGTAAGAGACTCGTGGAGATACCCATAATTTATGTGTGGGTGTAAGGGCCAGTGGAGATATTCGAGAATTTACGTGGGTGAAAGAGGCTAGTGGAGATATCGGGGTACGTGGGTGTGAGGGCTTCGTGGATATATCGAAATTTACGTGGATGTAAGGGCTCGCGGTGTGGCGAAAGTTACGGCGCCGAGAGAAACACACGGTCATGGTTATCACGTAAACTTAGAGTTGGGTGATAGGAGTCAAGACTGACTCGGGATTAGTTACCCATTGGCGAATTGCATCGGGTGTTGGTGAGCTGACAAGGGCTCGGTATATGGATGTCATTCATGACATGGATTAAGTTGACAACCCATTGGATTGTCAATGATTGTGACCTTGGGAAGGTTAGCGTTTGCACACAAACCAGGGATTAATGTAGGGTTATATACATTGGTTGGTGCATTATGCGTGAAATTTCGGGCCGAATTCTTTTAAAAGGGGAGAATGTGAAACCGAGAAAAACCTAATTTTTAGAAAAGGGGCAAAATTGTAATTTCGGTCAAAATCCGAATTTTCTAGATCTCGGATGACAAACAGGAACTTTCATCGTTAGGATCAATCTCTGAAATCTATCTACGTAGTTGTTGAATTAGAACGAGTCGAATTTGCGTATTTCCGAGCAACGGCGTAGTCTTGGACACTTAGCTGTTTTAGAGTGGCTCACGAGTGTGCCACGTGTCGGAATTCTTGAGAATGGTGGCTTGAGCTAAAGTGTGGGGCCACACATGTGGACATGTGGCACCTCTGGTGGATGGAGATCGAAGTTGGTGGATTAAATGGATAGGTAATCCTACCAAACGTTAGAACTTGACAAGTGACAAGTGAAGAGACGAAGAATAAAATGAAAAAGAAAAAGAGCTTTCTTCTATCCATTTTTAAAAATTTGAATAAACGGTGGAAGCTGATTTTGAAAAATGGAGGTTTTAGAGAGAAAGTGCAACTTCTCTTTAGGGTGCCACGACTTTCGGATCATCGGTTCGCGTCGGGCGAAGCAAAAGTTGTTCTACGCGGAAAGAAGGGCTATGCGTGAGACACCGGTGGTTTTGTGGAGTTTAAACAACTCAAAGAGGTGGGGTCTTCTCCTGCTCGGTTATTTTCAACAACACCCATTCGATTGGATTGTTATTAGCCCGTAATTAATTTGAGTGTTATTGATATGAATTAAATAACATGTGATTAGTATGTGAATTTGTTAATATATGCATGTAAAATATATTAGCATGAATTGTTTGCAAATGGCATAATGCATTACATATGCACCGGGGCACCCTAGAATGGTAGGTGTGAGTGCATGACATGAAAGAAATAAAAAAGGAAATGGTTTTGAAAGGAATTTCTATGGAAGATTTTCCGGAGAATTGGGTTGGGAGATTTTCCAACAATTCACGTTGGAGGAGCCCATGAATTGTTTCGGAGAGTTATCCAACAAATTTGCCTCGGAGGGTAGTCCAATATATTTACCGAAACTCGGTATGATGTTTTCAGAACAAAACATTTGTTTTTGGCGTATTTTTTAGCATTTAGGCTTGGCGTACGTGAAGTGTGAGGGCTCGAGAGGAAGTAGGAATGGGTGGTCCATTCTCATCCATATCAATATGTTTGCTTAAGTGTGTTTGGTTACCGCTGCATGTGCACTTAGGTGAGGAGTAACCCGTAGGATATTATCACTCTTGGGCATTGCTCATCTGTCGGATCATTATTTCGAATTACGAGGAGTGTTCGGGAAGATGGCGCCCATTAGAGGTTACTTTGAGAAAGAAAGCGGGATTGTGGCTTTGATTGATTATTTTGTAAACATGTATTAGGATTCTAAATTTTTAATATATGTTGCATGTATTAGAAATGATGTAATCAACTCTTGAACTATTACAACAGTTGGTTAGATTCTTGGTAGTATTGATGTATAGGCCCCAGTGGCCATTTTACTCATGTATGGGTCTCATGACATGAGACCGCAGTTCAAGTGGAGTTGTGGGTTGTCAACCGGACCACACAGTGAGGATTTGGGAGGCGTCACACACACTAAATGAAGGTGCTAGATTGTAAGACAAGACTACTATTCGAAACTCAAGGTAGAGCTCCTTAAAAACTCAAAAACCTAAGTTCTCCAAAAGCCTTATTACCAAGAGAGGAATAAATGTGAATAGAAGGACTAACTCCTTATATATATATATATATATATATATATATATATATATATAAAATGATGCAGAGACAAAATGAAGTCATGCTAAGCGATATCTCTAAGAGCAACTAGCGAGAAGCTTGAGAGAAATGTCATGTTGTGTGACTGGAATGGTGAAGTAAAGCCTAATCCAAAATGGTATGAACAACTCAGAGTTATGGATGATATGAACAACCTAGGGCTGTGGATGCAATGAACAGCTCGGGGTTGTGGATGCGATGAATTGCTCGAGGTTGTGGATGATATGAACAACTTGGGGTTGTGGATGATATGAACAACTCGGGGCTGTGGATGTCATGAACAGCTCAAGGTTGTGGATGATATGAACAGCTCGGGGCTATAGATGTGATGAACAGCTTGGAGCTATGGATACGATGAACAACTCAGGGTTGTGGATGTGATGAACAACTCGAGGCTATGGATGAGATGAGCATTTCGGAAATTTGTGGATGTGATAATTTCTTCGGGGTTGTGGATGCAATGGGTAACACGAGAACATTGATGTGATGAATAGCTCGGGGGTTGTGCTTGAAAATGAAATACTTGATGATGTGATGCTGTATGCCCCCAGAGAGAGATGAGAAGTAAATGGGGATGCCCTAAAATGAAGATCAACTCTCTAAGAGGGATCTAAGAAGATAATATATGGAAAATGAGGATGCTCGATAGAAGCTAGAATAAAGGAAATAAATGATCTAATGAAAAATAAAACGAGATGATATAAAACTCGAAACTAAATATGATGAACAACTTAGGGCTATGGATCAATGAATAACTTAAGGCTATGATGAAAATGAAATATTCGATGACGTGGGCACTGTACGCCCAAAGAAGATCGTAAATAGAGGGATGCCTTAAAATGAAAATCAACTCTCTGAAGAGTCTAAAATAATCTACTTTGAAGAATGAAGGATAACCTAATAAGCTAAAATAAAGGAAAATAAATGATCAAATGAAGGCTAAAAAGCAGAGGATATAAAACTCGAAACTAAACATGATGAACAACTCTAATTTGCAAATCGATGAACAACTTAGAAATTGTTATTGAAATGAAATATTAGATGATGCGAGGGCATTGTATGCAGAAGATCGTAAATAAGGGGATGCCCTAAAATGAAAATCGACTCTCTAAAAGAGGATCTAAGATGATCTCTGAAGAGGGAGGGATTCTCCTAATAAACTAGAATAAAGGAAATAAATGATCAAATGAAAGCTAAAATGAGAGGATATAAAACTCAAAACTAAACATGATGAGAACTGACTTTATTTATGGATACATTATGAGATACCACAGGGCTATGATGAAAATGAAATACTCGATGATGCAGGCATTGTATGCTTAGAAAAGATTGTAAATAGGGGGATGCCCTAAAATGAAGATCGATTCTTTAAAAAAGGATCTAAGATAATCTCTGAAGAATGAGGGATAGTCGTGATAAACTAGAATAAAAGAAGTAACACTACAAAAAAGAAGGTTTTTAGTGACGACTATTTAGTCACGATCAAGTAAAACCGTGACTAAATATGATTTTTTGTCGTGACCATCGTAAAATTGTCACCTAAAATATTTGATGGGAATTTTAGTCACGGTTTTTTTGGAAATCGTGACTATACGTAAAAATTGATGGCAGGGAAATTTGATGCAAATCGTTTAGTCAAGACTTTCACGAAACATACGATAAAAAGCTTCTATGAATGTAACTTTTGGCCTGATCACCAAAATAAAATCGTGACCAAATATATAAGTTAACATGTTTTGGTCACGGTTTTACTTAAAACCGTGACCAATACTACATTATTAGACTTTTGGTCACAGTTTTACATAAAACCGTGGTCAAAAGTCTAATAATGTACTTTTGGTCATGGTGTTACTTAAAACTGTGACCAATACACGTTAACTTATAAATTTGGTCACAGTTTAAGTAAAACCGTGACCAAATCCCCTATTAGCATGTATTGCACTAATATTAAGTAAAACCGTGGCCAAATCTATAAGTAGTATTTTTTTGCATTCATAATGAATAAACTTTTTGGTATGAGTTAGCTAATTTTGGATTTTGACTATATGTAAAATTTAATGGAGGTAAAGTTTGGTGCCAATAATTTAGTCACACATATACATATATATATATATATATATATATATATATATATATATATATATATATATATATACTAAACTAATTAGTTAAAAAAATTTACCTTGACTTTTTCATTAAAAATTTAAAGGAAAACACTTTTTCTATATAGATTATAAAATTAAGGCTTTTATATTATATACAAAAAATTGGTGGATAGAAAATATTGGTACTTAGATATAGATAATGATGAAAATATTTTATTACATTAATGACTATATATTTTATAGTAAAATTTTGGAGTTTCAACATTAATGGTTTGGGGAGATATAGATATGTATTTGGATTGAAGCAATTTGTTTGTATATATTCTACAAATAATAATTATTAAAATGAGGAATATTTTAAATAACATTTAAACAAGACTGAATTTATAGTGGTTCACACTCTTACCTACGTCCACTTCTCCTCAACCTTTAACTAGTGAGGGTTCCACTAGTGGCAAGCTCTAGCCCGAACTTCTTCTTTTACACTTTGATTATGACTCTAATGGGCTCTTCACAAAATTTTCAAGTTATACATACTTGAAGCTTTCTCACTTAAGTACAAGGAGACATTCTCAAGCTCTTAAGATCTTTCAAATACAACTTAAGCTTGAATGAACCTGAAGTGTACACTCTTAAAATATACAAATGCAATAGAATGGACTTACAATCTTAGTTTAAGAAATGATTTTACAAAGAAATGATGATTAAGAAGATATTTAACAAGTGTCTTACCGATTAAAGTGATCTACGACACTTTATTTATAGAGTGAGGTGACAACATTTAATTTGCCAATTGGATTGACATTTTTTCACTATACTAAATCGGTTATAGTTGAAATAGAGGCAGAATTCTGGAGGCAAGTCAGCAGTTGAACCAGCGGGTTTTACCGTTCCTATTAACCGAGTCAGCCAGTTTATGAGCAATTTCGAGTTCTGCAAAATGGATGGTACATCTAATGGTCGACCATAGGTTGATCGTTTCCTTGGTATGCACAATAGGTCTGGTTGTACCGTCGGTCGACCGTTTATGCAAACCGGTCGATCGTTTCATGTCGAAAAAAATGGATGGCTATTACATCCATGCAGTGCGAACAATCAGTCCAACTGTTTCATGTCGAAAAATGGATAGCTCTTGCATCAAGCGGTCGATAAGCGGAGTCCACCGATCGGTCATGACCGTTTCATGTCGAACTAAAATGGATGGCTACTGCATCCATCTGGTCGACGAACCGGTCGACTGTTTCACACCGAACCAAAATGGATAGCTACTGCATCCAAACGGTCAACAAACCGGTCGATCGATTCATCGATAGAAAAGGCTATAAGTTTTCATTTCTCGCCACTATTACATACTACCTGTTTTCTCTCTCATTCTCCTTCCTCTATACGAAAACCCTAGAGCATAATTTCTTACCGTAGATCTTCACATTTGGGTTGTAAGACTTCGATTTTTGGACTCTACAACTCATATTCTCTGCAGCTAAGGTTTCATTTTGCATTTTTCTCTCAACGGGGCCGATTTTTCTACCTCTTTGGTAAGTTTTCTCCATTTTCTTGCTGATACATTCCTGAATGAGTATTTGCGGTATGTCTTGTCGGGTATTTTCCCACTATGTTGTTTTGGATTTGGGAATGGTTAATGTGTCAGTTTGTGACTTAATCGAAGGATTTGGGAGGTGGTAGAAATTGCTAGAATAAGTTTTGACTATAGTTCAAAGCTGACAGTTAGGATTTGGTTGAAATCGAGGCAATTGCTAGGGTTTGTTTGGTTCAAAACAATTAGGGTCCATTTGGTTCAAAACAATTAGGGTCCATTTGGTTCAAAATAATTAGGGTCCATTTGGGACCTAGCCAAAGGATTTGGGCAATTGCTAGAATTTGCTAAGAATCAGTTTTAACTCTAGTTCAAAACTGTTTTGGTTAGGATTTTGTAGAAATTTGGGCCAGTTTACCTAAGGTAAGATTAGGTTCAAAACAATTAGGGTTCGTTTTGGTGCTAACCTAAAGTTTAGACATTCTTTAAAAAATTAGGTAAGAATAAGTTTTGGCTCTAGTTCATGCTTTGAGAAATATACCATAGCGAGTTTTTCGGACTTGTTTAGGGTATATTATAAAAATTTAAATATGAATTTTCGGAAAATAAAATTTGAGACTAGAAATGAAAATTAGAGACAGAGTAAAGTGGTCATTACCACTTGAGGGAGGACATAAATAAGCATAAATCAATAGGATTAGTATGCAATTATGGAATTTGAGCAAGATTAGGGTCGAGTAGAGAAATATAGGCATAAATTGAATTTCAAAAGGGAAGAATCTAAGGACCAAGTACAATTATAAAAACTTAAAGCAAAAAATGGGTTTTATTTGGCCAAACATGGCCTTAACAAACATGGATTCAAGATAAAATTGGTCTCATGTGGGAGAGGAGCAAACCGTGAAGAGAGGAAAAGAGAGAAGAAGAGAAGAGGAAGAAGAAGAAGAGAAGAAGAGGAAGAAGATGGAGGAGCCAAAAAGGTATGGAACTAACCTTGGATATGAATTCTATTATGGATCATATGGATTTTTATGGAATTCTAGAAAAGATTATGAGTTCCAAACTTAGGGTTTGTTAGGATTTCATCCTAACCAAATATACATTGAAATTAAGGTTGGTAAAAACTCTAAATCCACAAGAAAAGTAGGAATCCTTCCCCAGGGTTGGATTCATGGTTAAATGACAAGCTGAGTTGAGTTAGGGTTTAGAATAAGCCTAACAAATCCTTGGAGTTTAGTTTGTATAAGGTTAAGGAGCCCATATTAAGAATGGATTTGGAAGAAATTCATGAAAGTTTGAAAGATATGTAATTGAAAGATGAAGTGAGGAAGAGAGATCATAAGATGAATTTGAAGTGGTCTTGAAATTGGTTATAAAGTATAGAGTTGATTTGGGTATCAAGATATGGAAAAAGGAGAAAACACACATTACGGACATTTTGGGTCTATGTGTACCATTTTATGAATGTGTAGAGTACCTCGATCCAAAGTGTGCAGTACCTTTGGGAATTATCTGCATTTTTTTGATGCTGTTCAGTTTCGGCCCGAGTTTTGTATTTTAGGCCAGTAACTTGCTCATTTCTTATCAGTTTAGGTGATTAAAGTGGCCAATTAAAATAGACTTCAAGGAGAATCAAGCCTAAAGAAATAGGAATCGTCAAATTGTAAAACAAGCGTGAAATTCACTCAAGTGGGGCCATGTAAGCCAAATTCTGATTTCAGTTTTGAACATAGAGTAGTCGGGTTGTTGGTTAACGATTCGAGTGCTCCGAGATTGGAGATTCAAATTGGGATTAAGACCATAGCACCTTGGCTTTAAATGAGTATGAAGACCTAGTGTCAAATATGAAGTTAGAACCCCGGAAAAATTAGTAATACAGGCTTGTTTCTAGTGTAATCAAGATATGGAAGCTAGTTACATCATGAGAAAATGTCATAACTTTAGTTTGGATGATGACAGATTGGATTGATTCAATTCCCTAAATAAAGTAGATTCATAGAGGAATAAGTATATGAATGTATACATAGATAATAAACCTCATCATAATTCTCGAATAAATGCATGAATGAGTATACTTGAATGAGTATACTTGAATGGGTATATGAAATGAGCACATGATTGAATATGTGAATGAATATATGAATAAGTATACATGAATAAGTATACATGAATGAGTATACGTGAATGAGTATACGTAAATTAGTATGTGAATGAGTATCTGCAGTGGAATGAGTATCACGATAAATGAATTTATGAATGAGTATACATGAATGAGAGTATACTTGAATGAGTATATGAAATGGGCACATGATTGAATATGTGAATAGATATATGAATAAATACATGAATAAGTATGCATGAATGAGTATCGTGAATGAGTATAAATGAGTTAGTATACGTGAGATAATTATCGTAAAATTGGAATATGAATGATACGTGAATGAGTATATGAAATAAATTACATAGATTGAGTATATCTTTGAAAGATAATACGAGAAGTGATTATAATCGAAATGTGATATTTGAAACCGAATGAATAGGAATGATGATAAAGGCGGGATTCATTCGAAAGCGGAATCAGTCATAAATGTGAATTAATTGATATATCGAATAAGAGCCACTTTGGCGGATTGCACAAATCGTCAGTCACTAAGGCTCGAGAATTTTCCAATGTCCCACTTGGCGGGGATCTGTCGGCATCCATCATGATGGCGTATGGCATTGAAGAAATGTCTCACTTGGCGGGATTCACCAAGCTGGATCTGATCGCAGTGGGAGAGCAGAATGAGTGATACCACGTGTGGGGATGCACCCAAGCGGCATCCGTCATGATGGAAGGCCCGAATAAGTGATACCACGTGTCGGGATGCACCAAGCGGCATCGTCATGATGGGAGAAGGCAGAATAAGTGATCTCGTGTCGGGATGCACTAAACGGCATCCGTCATGATGGGAAGGCAGAATAATTCTCTGCGATGTCGGGATCTTTTAATGGCATCGGAGTCATGATGGGAGGCCAGAGATTGAAAATGTGTAGGCACATTCTTAGGGTGTTATGGGGGCAGGATTCATTAAACGGAATCTGTCAGAAATGTGAATTAAATGTGATCAAGCGAAATAACCAACAATAAGCGAGTGTAAATGGGATTTTTATGTGTATGCTTAAATCTCATAGAATTGAATTGTAGATGGATTATTGCATTGAAAATGCATGTTGTGATATTATAAAATGATGTGTAAAATAAAAATATACGAAAATTAATAGCATGAGTTTATGTGGATAAAATGACATTATTTTTATGTAAATGCATGTTATTAAGTGAATATTTATGGGTCTTTTAGTTTGTAAATGGTCATGGATTCTTAGAAAGAAGTACTTCCGGCAATTAAAAGGTCTGAAATAGAATAACATAAACAACATGTTTGGAAAGATAATTGAAAATGTCGGAATCATAGAGACTCTAGCTTGGATCCATGTCCCGGGTCGAGTCGGGGGATCGAATTCGCGACACTTTGAAACAAAAATTTAATAAAATGAAACGAAATGTTTTGATTGAAATGTCGAATTAATAGGGCTCGGCAGATCGCCAATGGATCAGTCGGGGATTCGGTCGCGACACTTTTGAAAACAAAAATTTAATAAAATGAAACAAAATGTTTTGATTGAAAATGTCGAGGTCAGCCAGGGCTCCGGCAGATCGCCAATAAGGTCAAGTCGAGAGTTCGGGTCGCGACACTTTTGAAAATGAAAATTTAATATAATGAAACAAAATGTTTTAAACGGGCATCGGATCATGAAGCGTAATTGCTAAAGGGAGTTGATTAGTAGCCCGTAGTGATAGTGATAAGAGTCTAATATGTATTGGTATTAGTCTGATTTATTGCTTATGTAAATTGATATGACTGATACATTAGATTTGCCATTGTAGATGTATAAATTGTTTTGAATATGATCGATATACCCATACATGTAGAAGATATGAATTGAAATTTGTAAGACATGACTTGTGAGAGTGATCTGACGTGAAAAGTATTATGGAATCTAAAAGGATAAAATCTACATATAATATGATATGAGTTAGAAGTCACATAACTTGATAGGCTTAGTTAATTATAGGAAAAGTAAATGTAAAAGATAGTGGCGGCGATTATTGTTGTTAATTCGTTCTTGTCTATATGTTCCAATGAGCGTGCACGGGGTGTTCTGTCCCGGGTGTAGATGCGAAGAGGAGATAAAGAGGACCGGACATTCCACACCAGCAGTACGGGCCATCTCAGAGATAGGTGCTCACCAGCACTGTTCCGCGATCTCTGATGTTTGTATTAGATATGTATATGTATATCTATTTGTATAAGAAAATGGGACTTAGCATATGTGTATAGATTTTAATGGATACCACTCCGATGGTAGTCCCTTTGTATATGTAAATGATTTTGGTTAATACAAAAATTGTTTGTATAAAAAAAAAATAATAATAATAAAAGTCCCGAGTATATGGTTCGCACCCGGCAGGTTGGTTCATGTTCGAATTCGGACCGGGAGTAGGGCGTGATAGTTCAAAACTGATTTGGTTAGGATTTTATAGAAATTAGGACAATTGCTAGGGTCCGTTTGGGACCTAACCTAAGGATTTGGGCAATTGCTAGAAATTACTTAAGGCACAATTTTGGTTCTAGTTTCAAAAGCAGGTTTTGGGTGTTAGATAATAGCTGGATTTGGTATTGGGTTTTAGGACCTCGTTGACTTGTTATAAGGATAGATTGATTTTTGGTCATCCCTGTGCATTTTTGGGTCTACTACCTGATTGGGCAACTGTGGGATTGTGTTCTGTTTTCGACTTGTTATAAAGGCTAGACTGATTTTGGTCCTCCTATGTGGGAGGTACTTTTCTGTTTAAGAGTTATAACAGAGATACGATTTATGCTTCAAAATGCTAGAAAATTACTATGCATTTGTGCTAAGTATGTGATGATAAGTCCTTACATGTTAGTAATTTCTTTATAAATTTTTTGGATATGTTAGTCTCATGGTGTGTTTTATGTAATTCTTTCTAATATTGTTTGTCATTCATTTCTATCATTCACTCATTCTCAATTTAGTAAACCACACAGAAATCCGGATTCAAGCATCATGTATGTGAGTTGTCTCTTTGATCATATACTGAAAACATATAAGTTGAAAAAGTATGGATATGATTATTTAGTTTGGTCATACTCAAGTTTTCAACTAAAATGTTTTTGCATATGAATGGTGAAATTGTCTACAAATGATGCTTGAATTGTCCGTTTGGACAGTTTAGAAATACATAACCTCTATGCACACTTATGCTTTATTATTTTGATAAATTTCAACAGTAATTCTCTTGTTCTCTGGGTGCATATTTGGACAAGGTGACATATTGTTAGCAACTTAGTTAAGCTAACTAATAATATGTTTATACCTTGGCCATTTCGATGTCTGGAAGCCCGTGGGAAATATTTAGGAAATTTCCTCGAAAGTAAACTAAGCATGTTGATGATTGATTCATAGGAATTATGTATTTCTAAATGGGATAGGAATCACTACCTGATATAGGCGTTTGAGATGATACAAAACATATCACATTCATTACAAGTTGATTGGAAGATTCATTGTTATGTGATTGAATGATTTTAATTTGCGAGGAATCTGAGAAAAATGCCAATAGATAAAGTTAAGATGCAAATGTCAAGAGTGGCTTGATAGATATGAGATAAGTCTCAGTTCTTAGACTTTGCCATTAATAATGCACCATGAAAGAAATGCTCCCATGTCCACTTAGATTATTTGCAATAATTGTCTACAGCAAAAGCGAGAAACTATGTATGACCATTTGTTAGACAATGGGATAGCTAGAAATTATGTGCGATGGTTGATGCATGAGGAATATGAGTTTTATGAACCTACAAATATTGGCAATAGTGGCACTAATGAGTCTAATATGCATGATGAGATGGAAGAAATGTTAAATGATGCATTACTGAATACGCAATGAGAACTGAAGAAGACTGATGATGCATGAGAGTTTGAATCAACGAATGAGAATAACATTTATATTTACAGGAAATCTGAGATGAATTTATATCTAGGTGTACGACAGCACTTTATCAGATTATTTATATGAGGAAGGATCTTATGATGGAATTACACACAATGTTACTTTGAATTGTTGAAGGATGCTTCCCGAGATGAGACATTGCCAAGTAATTATTATGAAACAAAAAAAGTGCTCCGTGAGCTGGGCCTCCATTATATTAAGATTGATGTGTGCCCCTCAGATTGTATGTTGTATTCAAAAGAGCATGCCAATGCGAATGAGTGTATTATGTGTGGTGTCTCTAGATGGAAATCAAGTGATGTTCATTCTACAGATGAGTTCAATCAGTCATCAAAGAAAAAGAAAATTCTTGCTAAGGTATTGCGTTATTTTCCCTTAAAACCAAGACTTCAAAGGTTATATATGTCATCGAAGACAACTTCTCACATGAAATGACATGTTGATGGTTGCATGAGAGGTGAGATGATGAGGCATCCAGTAGACTCTTTAGATTGGAAAAACTTCGATAAAACTCACCCTTCATTTGCACAAGAACCTCGAAATGGTAGGCTCGATTTAGCAAGTGATGGGTTCAATCATTTTGGAAATATGTCAATTTCATACAAAGATTTCGGCCCGCCGGGTTCTTATTCCATATAACTTACCACCTTGATGTGTATGGTTCAAACATTCTCCATGTCGTCACCCTTCATTCTGTCCAACCACCGGGAATGACATTGATATATAATTTCGCTGAACCATTAATAGATGAGTTGAATGAGTTATGGTAGGTTGAGTCAAAACATGCGATGCTTCTCAACAAAACAAAATTTTTGTGGCGCGCAGTAGCCATATTATGGACCATCAATGATTTTCCGTATATAAAATCTTTCTGTCGGAGCACTAAAGGACAATTTGGTCACATATTTTTAAAAAAGGATTGTTTGCCATATCGCATTACAAAACGGACGGAAATGATGTATACAGTTTACCGCCGATTTTATCGACTGATCATAGATTTCGATGTGATAAAAGGTCATTTGATGGAAATGAGGAGCATAGAGCAGCACACAAACAATTGTCTACGGAAGATGTTCTACATCAACTACATGGAATGAAACATATTATTTTAGGGAAGGCATAAAAAAACAAGATGTTGGCGAAAAGAAAAAGAGAACATGTTAAACTTGAGCACAATTGGAAAAAGAAAAACATTTTTTTCCAATTGCCATATTGGAAAACCCTTATTTTGCATCACAATTTGGATGTAATGCATATTGAAAAGAATATATGCGATAATATAGTTAGTACCTTGTTGAGTATTGATGGTAAATCGAAGGACAACATGAATAGTCGTCTTGACTTGCAAGCTATGGGTATTAGAGATCAACTTCACCCTATAGAAAGAGGAAATAGGGTTATATTGTCTACTGCATGCTATTCACTAACTTCAAACAAAAAAAGGAATTATGTAAATTTTTGAAAGAAGTGAAGGTTCCAGATGGTTATGCTTCTAACATCTTTTGGTGCATACAAGTGAATGAACGACAGATTTTTGGATTAAAGTCTCATGATTGTCATGTTCTCATGCAACAGCTCCTTCCCCTTACGATTCGTGGGGTTCTACATAAGAATGTTTGTGCTGCTATAGTTAAATTATGTAGTTTCTTCCAACAATTGTGTTATAAAGTGTTAAAGATTTATCAATTAGAGCGCCTTCAAAATGACATAATAGTCACACTTCGCAAATTGGAAAGAATATTTCCTCCATTTTTTTTTTATGTTATGGTGCATTTACATGTGCATCTTGCAAATGAGGCAAAGGTCGCTAGACCAGTGCAATATCGATGAATGTATCATATTAAGCGGTATGTTCTCATTCAATTAATTATATATAAATATATATATATATATATATATATATATATATATATATATATATATATATATATATATATATATATATATATATATATATATATATATATATATATAGATATAAAATTAGGGCTTCATATAGTTTATGAAACAAATCTATTGTGTTATGCACATTAAAGTCTTATGTGTGTAATAAGAGTCGTCCAGAAGGTTCTATTGCAAAGGGGTACATAGCAGAAGAATGTGCAACCTTTTGTTCAAGATATTTGCATAATGTTGAAACAAAACATGATCGTGCAGAAAGGAATAATGTCATTGCAAATAATATAAGAAATGAAGGGTTAAGCATTTTCAAATGCATGGGACGTAAAATAGGAAAAGCAACATCTCGTGTTCTAAGACGTAAGAGGTCTCGCTACCACGATATGTGCTAAGTAATTGTGAGGAAGTGACGCCAGTCATTGAGTAAGATGATTGTTTAAATAAAGCTTTCTTTCAATTCTCATGCAGAAATGTAATTTTGGTCTTTATGAGCATCATAATTACAAATCTTTATTTTTCAGAGAGCACAAACAATCTATAAGGGCTAAGCCTCGTATTCGTGCACGAGATGTAAATTTGATTCACACAAAAGAATTTATTAGTTGGTTTGAAGAACGTGTGAGTACATTCACTATATACATTTTCATATTATCTAATAAACATGTATGTTTTATAATCTTATATTTGAATCGATAGGTTATACAAATGCGACATGAAAGTGCCGTTTCTAAACATATACTATCACTGTTAAGTGGACCAAGTACATCAGTTACATGTTATAAAGGATACATCATTAATGGGTTCGTATTCCACACGTTATAACGAAAGAGAAAAAGATCTCAATAGTGGGAGTTATTAGAACCCAAAGGTGTCTAGTTTCATGAAGTGTAAGAGACACAAACCCAATTGTTGGTCATGTTTCTTACTACTGCTGCATATAGTTGGAGTTACACACTTAATGGAAATAGATATTTTATTTAAGTGTGGTCATGGGATGTAATCAATATTGGAAAGGGGATAAAGAAAGATGAATATGGATTCATGAGCGGAATTGAACGATTTACATGCACAAATGAACCATTTGTACTTGCATTTCAAACAAAACAAGTCTTTTATGTTCAAAATTCAAATGAGGAAAATTGACACACTGTTGTAGAAATACAAACCCGAGGGGTTTATGATATGAACCAAAAAGTATCTATTAATGATCAAGAGCCATATCAACAGCCTATAACACTTCATAGTCAACATGATGTGCATGACCTAGTTGAGAATGATTTAATCACTGGGAAAAAGGGATATTACGTATTGAAACTATCCAAAACAAATGTTCTACTATCACGACAAAGAAACATTGTTGACTGAGATAATAAATTTATTCATGATGAGGATATAGATGATGTGTAGTTAACAATACTGGTAAGCACACAAATATATATTATTTTATATATACGTTGTAATTTATTCTATGTTATTTATGTAACTTATTTATATTTCATTTTATAAATTACTTTATTATATAGGAAATGTCTCATCGAAGAGGAAGAGTACGCATTACGTTGTCTCCAGGATTACTCGACACCTATAATGTAACATGCTTACAACCACTTGCAACTACTTCTACTAGTTCTGGTGATTTTGGTCCTTTAGTTATTAGGTCAATTGGTATGTTTAAAATAATTATGCTTAGATTTACTTATGATATTTGTGTTTACATATGTTTATTTTCTCAAATAATGAAAATCGATTATTTAATTTTATATAAGAGAATAAATTATGTTTCTTATAATTTCATTCTTACTTTTAGAAGGTTCTTCTAGCAAAAAGAGGACACGTGACCCAACGCGTAACTTGGATTTACTTGGTATGAAACCCGACGAAAAAAAATCAACACATTTCAATACAAAGAGCCAAGTTGTTTATCATGACAATGACGAAAGACTTTTTAGTTAGTACGATCTCAACACAATGTACCCATCCAAGTCTAAGATTAGCATCACGTTAGTAAAGATGTAAAGGAAAAACTTTGGGCCTTGATATTGGTATGTCAATTACTATCCGTCTAAATTGTAATGTTATTGTTTGAAAATGAAACCTCTTAATTATATATGACTTTTTCATGAAATATAGGAGAAATATGAAATGATGAAACATGCAAGAGCTACATTATTTCATAAGCATCAGGGAAATATGTTCGTGGTTATAGAAATAAGGTGAAGGCCAAGTATTATGACCGTTATAATACAAATGAAGAGAGATTCAGACCACAAACTCCACACTTATCGATGATGAATGGAGGTGGCCCATTAACCTTTGGGCAATAACTGAGGTAAAGGTAAACATAATAATTTTTTTTCTCATATAGTGTATATTTTCATACTAATTTTCAAATAAAATCATATTTATTAGTTATATCTAATTTAATACTTCATTTTTAGTAACTTTTATTATGTTTATAGTAGCTATATAGGTGATATGCTATTTTTTAATTGATATAGAATATCTCTAAAAAAAACAAAGCTAATAGGGCAAAGTGTAAAACTCGGGAAAATTAGAAAATTTCAAAAATGACAAAATGTTAATAAAAATAATAAATTGCCAAACATAGAGGGAGAGCGTTAGAGAGAGAGATATTTGTTTTTTTTTCTTTCTTCGCTTCTCTTTAAGATCTAAGGAAATCGGACCCTAGGTTTTCGTCTGAAAGAAAAGCGCAGTGTTTCACCCATGACGAGAGCTATGCGCAAGGCTTCAAAATTCGAGTGCCTCACAAACTCTCTACGATATAAAGGGAATTTTCCTAGTTGTGTTATTTCTAGCCTAAAGACCATTTAATGGTTTGAGATTGACTTAGAGGACGTGAAAGGCCGTAAATTTCAGTCCTCAATTTTTTGGATTGAGTGTAGGAATTTTTAGGAATTTTTGGGATTGTTCGGTCATCTGTGCTGAATTTCGGACTATTTTCGACAATTTCCTCGCATTAATTTTCGATTGCTTATCAGCCCAAAGGTAAATTTCGGTGACATTGTTTTTGGGTAGTCTCGGATCGAAATTGGTTTGGTTTTGATCCCAGACTCATGTCTTCGGTTTTATGGCGTGTCGCACTTGGTGACGAATCGCGCTCGAGGCCAGCAAAGAGGTGCCTTGTTTTATGTGGGTCCGAAAGATTTGAGCCATTTAGTGTTATTGTTGTGTGGAATATTAAATAACATGCTGTTGTGTGTAAAAATCATGTTAATATATGCTATTTGATGTATTAATGTGGATTGCATGGATGTAAATTATATGTAAAAATTATAACTATCCATGGTGTATTAATGTTTCATGTAACACTCATATATACATGGAACATGAAGGAAAATGTATCGCCTTTACGTATTTACATGCATCGGCCACATCGAGTCGAAATGGGCGCGGGTGCATGGTACCGGTTGTTCACCATTTGTGAATGAGTGGTGAGTTCAAAATGGGACAACATCCAAAATTGAGACTCAATTGTATAAAATAATAATATAGAACCACTGCGGTGTTTGGGTGAAGCACGATGGGGCAGATCCCTGATAAGTAAAAAACTCATTCACTTTTAATCCATTTTTCTGATATGTTCTTTTCAATATAATTGCTTGTTTTTATTCAGAAATATGGAAAATTTACCAAATTTATATTTTGCAAACTTTTACGTAAAAATGATACTTCGGGCCAGTACAATGGAGCTATATCCGGTCAAGTAGGCCGGGTCGCCACGACTCGAGGTCACGACAAGTAATTCAGTAATACAACAGTTTTGAAGTCATGATAGAGAACTCAGGTTGCTACCAGAAGTGATAGTAAGCCCAACAAAAGCCAAGTAGATAAGAGAAAATTTGCCGAGATTCAAGACGTATGAGTCATAGGGAAGATCATGTCACGCATTGAATCGCTGAGGTCGCGACACAAAAAGAAGACATTGTCAGTCGCAATGTATAATTGATGTCACGACCAGAAAGATCATTGAATGGACTTAAAAGGTTCCCTTACTAGTGGAATTTGATGTTGCTACAAAAATGTAAGTTGAGGACACCAATCGAGGTCGCGACCAGGATTTCATGTCGCGACATAAAAATTAGCTGAATAGTTAAAACATGTTGTGACTGTTCGGGGTAACCGTGAACAAGAGTAAAGGTAGATAAAGGCAACCATTCACGCGACATACTTTAGGTCATGACCATAAAAAGAAGCTGACCAGAAGAAACTCACAGGACTAAGAAATGAGGTTACTACAGGATGGGAAGGAATGATGTCGCGACATGCTTTTAAGATTGCGACATAGATTTTAGTAGGGAAAAGAAACGATTGGGTCGCGACCTAATTCCCATGTCGTGATAAGATAATGAACAAACAAACAATTTAAGTAGCAACATGAAAAGGGAGCCGTGAACTAAGAATCGTTGGTTGGACAACAATGTAAATGGTGTCGCGACATGCTTTGAGGTCGACACGTAACGCAGAAAGCAAGACAACCAGGTCGCAACATGGAACTGAGGTCACGACACAAAATTTATTAAGGGGCCAGAAAAATGTTGTCGCAACAAAGATCAACATATCTGGCAATAGAATTGATGTCGCGACATGAAATTAAGGCCGCGACATATATTTCAGCAAAGGGAAGAACGGTTAGGTCACGACATGAAATTGTGGTCGCGACATCAACTACTAGAAACAAGAGAAAGCTGTCGCAACCAGAGTCATCATTGCTAGAAACTAACATGGTCACGAAGCAACAATCCAAGTCGAGACTGCAAATTGATGATTTTCAAGAAAATTGCTAAGTTAATGAAAACAACATGAATTTCTAAGTTGCGACACACATGAATAGACAAAAGAGTCAATGATGTTGCTACAAAGAATTCATGTCACGACCACTAATCAAAGCAACTACCAGAAACCAGTCGCAACAGAAAACATCAGGTCGCGACTCAACAATTGTAAGAACAAACTAAAAAGAAGGTTGCGACTATTTCGAGGTCACCATGCACTTCGACGTATCCAAAGTTGAAATAAATGATGTCGCGACAAGCTTCTGAGGTCGCGACCTAAAACAGTGAGCTGGGCCATTAATTTTAGGGAAAATCCACCCGGAGCCTTGGAATCATGCCTAATTTCAAAAAGTTATAAATAGGCTTACGCGCAAAAAGAGAGGTGGCTTCGTCAAAACCCATCGCCCGAGGACGCAGGAAGACCTAATCGCGATATTTTAGAATAGACTTTTCTTTTCTCGGATTTGAATCGCACCATTTAGGAATGTTGAAGCTAGATTAATTTTCATTTTCTTTTCCAATACTACTGGAATCAATGAAGTCTAGACAATTTCGAATTCGCTTTTCGCTTTATTACAGCATAAAGGATGTTCTTGATCAATACGCCATTATCAATTGTAATTTTCAGAAGAAGTTGTGCGTTGCGCCTTCCATTGTGAATGGACTGGCCGTTAGCGCCTTTTCTACTTAAATTAGAAGAAATTTCCTAAATCGCATTTTTGATTTATTTGATCGATGTTGGTTCAGGAATTGAGTTGTTCCCAATAGTAGTATCAATATCATCTCAAGGATCGCTTCATGCTCGATTTCAGAAGCCCTCCGAAAGTGACACAGATGGAGATTCCCGAGAGCTTGAACATCTCAACTGCGGGTATGTTAGACTATCATTGTTGAACTAAGAAGCTCGAGAGTTCATCGATAAATTTCAAATTCACTCATAGTTAGAGTTGAAAGGAATTATTTATCAATTTAAATAATTAAATTTCACCTTAATGCATTGGATAGTCTTGATCCTATGTTGAGTGAGATCTAATCAGGAAAAGGAAAATCAGTGTAGATTTAAGGAGGAATCATCAACCAATTTGCAGAAGTTTTGCAATGGCTAAGACTTAGGATGCAAGAAATCTGATCTTAAAGAGAGAAATAGGTATAGAAGTATTGAAAAAGAAAAATACTCGGATCTTATAAGAGTGTTACGAATACAAGTAAGTGATTAAGATCCCATTTTCTTTGAAAGAAGAAGGGACCCTAATTAGTGAATAGTAGAGAAGAAGAGTAGAAATCATTACTAGAGCATCTTTGACAAATCAAATGCAAAATCGGGACCAGTGGAATCAATGAGTTATATCTGAGAAATTAGTATTCCTGACAGTTTCATGTCAGTGTCCATTTCTAATAGAGAAAACTGATTCATTCCAGTTTATTATGTTAGTTCAATTCGAATTTTATTTTATTTAGATGAATGTAATATATGATTATCGTGTCTTTTAAATTCCAGTTTCCAAACCATTAAAAGGAGGTTTAAATAGTGTGGATCTTGAGTAGTTAGGGTAGTTGATTTCAACATTCTTGTCAATCTTTGTGGGAATGATATCTAGACATATATCCATTTAATAGTGTGCACTTGCAGTGTCATAGACTAAACCCATTATTAATTCCAGAACATAAAATCAGTTTTATTCATTTTCAAACAACTCTATTCAACTTTGACCTTAGATCTGAAGGAAAATTGTAAGGCTCATGTATAAGTGTTAAATTGAGTGGATTTAGTACATGCTTTCACGAGATAAACAAGTTTTATGGTACTTGGATTTAGAGATTGAAAGGATTTGAATAAATCAATATTATGACAAAGAAATGCTAGTTGAACTGTTTTCTTCTTTATAAAGAAATGCCTGAACTTGATTTTGTATTGATGGTACATAAGCCCTTGCTCTTTTAAAACTTAAAGGATATATGATTTTGTTATACCATTGTTTCCAATTAATCTCAATATGTCTCCATTTCAGGAGGTTAATTAATGCACAAGAAAGCCAAAATCAAATGCATTTCCTGTAGATACTGAATTGGAAAGAACACTGAGGAGCTTAAGGAAAGTAAGTAGAGAAGAAAAAGCAACCATGGAAAATGAAAGAATTGATCAGACGGTTAAACAAGAAACAACAGCAGAAAGGCCTCCAATGCAAGATACAATGGAGGACTTTTGGAGAACTTGTCATCAGCGGGAATACTCAGCAGTCAAACAACTTCTTTGTAGAGGCTAACAACTTTGTTTGAAACCAGCCTTGATCACCATAGTTTAGCATAATCGGAGTTTCTTGGCTACCCCATTAAGTCTTAATGAGCACCTTGGCCCAGTTCCTCGGGATAGCGAACAAGTTAAAAGCGAAACGATGTGAGACTAGGTAGTAAAGCTACACCTCTTCCCTTTTCCTTAGAGATATTGCGGCCACATGGTATGAATCATTATCATATGGCTCAATTGTTATAGGAAGAGTTGGTGGAAGCTATACCTAGTGTAGATTTTTCCCCCATCCCTCACATCCCCCGAAAAAGAAGGAAATCATAGTGTTCCCGACAAAGGGGAGGATGAAGAACTTATCTTGCATGGGAGAAAGGTACAATTTCTTTGAAGAATGTCCCATGCATGGCATGATAGAAGATTCAAATGGATATTGTCCTACCACTCTTTGAATGATACTTCTAAGGGTATCATAGATGCTTCTAACTTCTTGTGGGGCATTAAAGGAAAAGTCTGAGAGGAGCGAGGATTTGATAACGAGACCTATTGAATCAACATAAACTCCTCTGATCACCGAGAGCAACGTAGAGACAAGAGGGAGTAGGGTCATTGAGCTAAATAAGATATGAGCGCCATGGAAGCAAAACTTGATGCTATAGTGCATAGGATGGATAAATGGGAGAAAGGCGCACTCTTGCTCATGAAATTGGGTAGTGAAAGAGATGGGATAAGAAGAAGTGCTGAGGACCAAGCGAAGAAGATCCTATCAAGTCGAGAGCCAAGTACATGAATGAACAAAGAAACTATCACTTCAAGCCTAATCCCAACTTGCCTACATTATAATCTAGCCTTGGAATCATGAGAACTTCTCATATGGTGGAAGCATCCAGGGGTCGAAGACATGGGCCAATCTCGACAAGGGTATCAGCACTAAGGTTCCGGCCCGGCTGACAAGGAGAAAATAGAAATGAATATCAAGGTCTCGGAAGAGGATGACCCTTTGAGGAGCGAATCTTTGCGAGTTCATAGGGGGGGATAACAAAATTTGCTAAACCTCCGTGACGAGAAACTGCTTGAGTTGGAGCTTTTAAATCCAACGCTCGAGTTTTGAACAAACACAAATGCTTAAGCTCAAAGAATTTGGAAACACAGGTTAGGTAGTTGGCATTGACCTTACAGAAAGAGACCAAGAATGCTTTCCCTAGTGACACCCGAGAAAATCCGGGGCGCCCATGGCCGGTTCCAGCTAAGGGTGGCGGGAAATGGCGGCACGGAGAGCGAAAGAAGAAAAGACTGACCAAGAAGAAGGAGGGGGTGGAAGGAGAGACGGGGAGCAGTTTAGAGCAAGCGTAGGGCGAGAAACAGGCAGTGCAAAGCGAACAACTGTAGTAACTTGTGAGCAAAAATGAAGGAGAAGATTTAAGCTTACACATATACTTACGGTTCCATTCCATGAACTTGAGGAAGGCAAGAGGAGGAGCGATTTTCTAAATTCTTGGAAATATTGAGAAGATGAAATTAATATCCCCTTTGCAGAGGCAATCACTCAAATGCCAAATTATGCCAAATTTATGAAAGATATATTGAGCAAAAAGAAGAAGATTGTTGAGGAAGGAATAGTGAGTTTAATTGCAACTTGCAATGCAGTGATTCAAAAGAATCTACCAACAAAGATGAAGGACCCAGGCAGCTTTACCATTCCCTGTTCCATTAGGAAATATGAATTCAAAAGGAAGCCATGCCTGACTGGGTGCCGACATCAACGATGCCCTTATCGGTGGTACAAAGGCTAAGTTTGGGGAACTTAGCACAACAACAATCACCTTTAGATGGGTGATAGGTCCGTGGCACAACCCGGAAAGGAGTCCTTGAAGATGTCTTGGTCAAGGTGGGAGATTATCTTCCTGTGGATTTTTGTTATAGATGAAGGAGGATACCTAAGTTCCTCGTTAGGAAGAAGACCTTTCTTATGGCGGAATTGTGTGATCGATGTAAAAAGAGGTGGTGACATTTGAGTGGGAGATGAAGCGATCTGAAATTTAACCTCGATAAAAGCTTGACACAACGATGTTGATGCAAAAATTGTATGGTATGGAATAACATTTATCCATTGGTTTTGGCGAACTCATTTGTAATCTCAACATTCTATAATGAAAATAAATTAATTCAAATATCTTAAGAGTGTTGATTATGAATTGTTGCGTCAGTTCAACACGAAAGCGATGCAGGTTTGAATGAGAAAAATGCAGAAAATTCATCTGTGGGGAAAAGAAAAGCAACGAAGCGGGAAACCAATGTAGAAGGGTTAATATTGAAAGATTGCCTAGTCATTTGAAGTATATGCTTTCTTAGAACTAGAAGAGTAACTAGCAATTATAATAATTGCTAACTAAAGTAAATAAAAACGACAACATATATTTTTGTATATTTGTGAATTAAATATGCAGGAATGGGTCTCAATAAATGAGTGTGATATTGGGACACTCGATATTTACAAGTTTCCGCAAGTTGAAGGGTTGTCAACGGGACTCCCGGATTTGGGGTGTCACACAAAGAAAGTCATAAAGCATACATCGGGATCAAAAAGTTATGCTCAAATCCGACATGAACATGTAGAAAATTTATTATTAATAAAATTTGCTTGTATATCAATAGTTCATAAAAAATAACTTAATTGTTTTACTTGTAAGAATAGGCATAAAAAAAGGATGATAGAATTGAGCCTAATAGAGTTGAGATGTCTGTCTTTAAACATACAAAAAAAGATGGGACGCCTGTTGATGATCGTTTTAAGCAGATCATAGTAATGAAGTATCTAAATTTTATATACTTGTATTTCAATCATAGCTACATACTAAATTATTTGTACAAGTCTAACAATTATTTTTGTTTTTTGTAATGTCATGATCAATTTAAGCAGTTACTATCCCAACCTGAAGGGATGTCTTCTTCCTGCTTCTACTGCTTTTGCATCATCTATAGCATCTACACTTGTAGATGACATATATGCCCAAGTGATGGGTCGAGAGAGGCATGGACGTGTTCGAGGCTATGAATTTGATGTTACTCCTACCTTAGTCTTTGGTAGTAGTAGTACGGGGCAATCATGATCTACTTTGTCATCACACTTAGAAAATGCCCAAGAGATGTTAAGAGTTGCAAAACAAAAGTTTACTACAACAATTGAAACATTTGGAGAGAAGTTGGTAGAAGTTCAAAGAAAGACACGAGAAGAAGTGGAAGAAGAGTTTGATGAAAAAATTATGGAAATGCAAAGAGTGCAACACAACCAGAACGAGATGATCGACAATTTCAACAAAGTTTATGATACCATTTTATATGATACATTCTTCTCATTTTTTGAAGTTTTATGACTAATGTGATGATTGGTTAGTTGACTACATTATATGAGTAGAATGTAAAACCTAATTTGTATCTCTTTTATTGTTTTTTGTCATATTGTAGTTTTTTAACTATATAGCTTGGAATAATTTATTATGATATATTGTACTATTTAAAAATTTGAATTTCAATATTGTTGAGTTGCTTGATTGTATACACAGATTTAAAAGATTAATTGTTTATTACAGGTTTGGAAAATGAGAATCTATAAAAAACTAATTGTTTAAATGTAATAATTTTTAGTCACGGTAAAGCAAAAAACAGTGACCATATGGTCTACGTCCTGATCTTAACAAAGCCGTGACCAAGCGGGATGGTAAGCTCAAAAGGGGACTTTTAAGTCACGGCCAGAATGAAAACCGTGACTAAAAGGGGCACTTTTAGCCATAGTTTTCGTCGGCCATGACTAAGGTCCGCACCCAGGCTAAGCGAGTCGACTTTTGGTCACGGTTTTTTCTTTGTAATAAGTAACTAAAATGGACCATATGGTCATGGTCACGCGGCTCTATTCTAAAACCTTTGCATGCACCTATTATTATGACGCTTGGTCAAGGTTTCATAAAACTGTGACAATAAGTTTTAGTCACGGGGTTCATTGATTTGGTGACGGTTGGTGACCATGACGACTGAAGTCCTATTTCTTATAGTGTAAATGATCTAATAAAAAATAAAACGAGATAATATAAAGCTCGAAACTAAACGTGATGAATAGCCCAGGGTTGTGATGTAATGAACAGCTCAGAGTTATGATGAAAATGAAATACACGATGATGTGGTACCGTACGCCCAAAGAAGATCGTAAATAGGGGGATGCCCTAAAATGAAGATTGACTCTTTGAAAAAGGATCTAAGATAATCTTTGAAGAATGAGGGATGCTCTTGACAAACTAGAATAGAGGAAATAAATGATCAAATGAAACCTAAAACGAGAGGATATAAAAATCGAAACTAAACATGATGAACAACTCTAGGCTGTGGATGTAATGAACAACTTAAGGCTGTGATGAAAATGAAATACTCAATGATGCGGGCACTATACGCCCAAAGAAGATCGTAAATAGGGGGATGCCCTAAAATGAAGATCTACTCTCTGAAAAAGGACTTAAGATAATTTCTGGAGAATGAGGGATGCTCCTGATAAACTAGAATAAAGGAAATAAATGATCAAATGAAAGCTAAAATGAGAGGATATAAAACTCGAAACTAGATATGATGAACAACTCTAAGCTAGGGATGCAATGAACAACTTAGGGCTGTGATGAAAATGAAATACTTGATGATGCGGGCACTATACGCCCAAAGAAGATCATAAATAGGGGGATGCCCTAAAATGAAGATTGACTCTATAAAAGAGGATCTAAGATAATCTCTGAAGAATAAGGAATGCTCCTGATAAACTGATCTAGAAGAAAAGAAGCGAATAACCTAACTAAGACTAAGGAAAGAACATCTAATAAAAACAAACTAAACATGTAAGATATGATGAAAATGAAATACTGAAAGATGGGGCACTATTTGCCTAAAGCAGGATAGCTAATAGGGGGATGCCCTAAAATGAAGATCAACTCTCTAAACGAGGATCTAAGATGGTCTAAGGAGAAGGAGGGATGCTCCTGAATGATCGATCGAGTGAAAGTATATGTGGCTAGAAACACCTAAAATCAAACAAAGACAAAAGAGAGTGCTATAGAACCTAAAGCAACCAAAGAAGACTATATGAAAGCGATGAATCTAAATGAACTCACTGAAAAAGGGGTATGCCCTTGTAGAAAAGCTCTATAAGAAGAAAAATCTAAGCGATGACTCACAAAGACCAATGCACAGATCTAACATCCAAGAAGTAAATCAAAGCAGTCAATAACCTCTAGAAAGGGGTATGCCTCAGTATAATAACTCATAAGTAACAGCAAATGGACCGAACAACCATGAAATCAACAAAAGATATGGTAATCTCTCAATGGAGGGGGGGGGTGGGTTGGGGTGTAGCGCCCCAGCTCGGCATAGGATGTCAAGTGAGGTCACTCTTTTTAAAACTTATAACCTTTACACTTGCATATTCATATAATGTTAAACAAGTGCTTGTATTATATTATGCTTGACGGATTACAAAATATATATACAAATCATATATGGAAGTGTTCAACATCTACAATATTTACATTTGGTTTACAAATTTCATATACAAAATAGACACAAGGTCTTCCGGTGAGCTTTTATTCTTTGTGTGGCCTTTATTCTTGATGTGGATGGCCTGGTCCTCTGGTCTCCTCTTCTATACCTACACGGATTGAACACCCGTGCTAAGCTTTACGCTTAGTGGGAATTAATACACATGGATGACCTCTATTAAGGTCACCACACTTCTATACAAATGCATGCAACACATGTCTGATTCCTGATTCTTATCATTTCTCATATATATAATTATCATGCTTAGGTTCAATTCTTTATAAATGCATTAAGTATACTTTTCATGTCATCTTGTATTTTACTTCTTGTTCTTATGGCCTTATGCTATCATCACATAGCGGTGTTGTAACCTCATATTCTCTTCGTATATTCTCTCATTTCCTTTGCATATACCTGTCATTTAACATGTTTCGTATGCGCATAAACCTTAGAAGTGAATCTGAGGAAACCATGAGGGCCCGAGGCGTAGCTCCTTTGTGGAAACGTTAATTCGCGGGGCCGAAGAATCTATGTCACTGTATGAAACAGTGGTCCATGAGGTCCATGAGGGCCCGAAGGCGCTATAATCACTGTGAAGCTTAGGTGGTCCATGAGAGCCCGAAGGCGTGATATATTATACCGGAAGGTATCATCAGCGTATGAGACCGGTGACCATCCATGAGGGCCGGGAAATTGTGGTGACCCTTCGGAGACCACCCAGTGATCAACGGGATAATGTCATCGACAAACGGGGCCTCGATATCAGAACTTGTATGCTGCAGACTTATTTTTCCTAATAGGCATGCCCATCTATCCTCTGAGGTTCTAGTGACGATCAATATATATTTTATGTTTTGTATATATCTCATATTCGATATTATTGTCGTTCGGAATCATATATGATATATATATACAATCGATATTCATATATTTGCATTTTCATATCTCATTACATGCATAATTAAATATGCTTACCATGTATGCTTGACTGTTATGAATTCATAATAGGCATTTATAAAATGAATTAACTATGGTACTTATAGTGCCCTGCTGAGCTTTTCATGTTTTCTGGAGCTAATATGAGTTCCCATCTTATCAAGCTGTCTATTAATGGATTCTTGGCTCAATGGGCTTTCCATAAGTCAAGAACACCGAATCGGAGTTCGGTTGAAGGAGATATGACCTTACGAAGTTGGAGGTGCATACGTAGGCAAAATCGACGAGTTGACTGGATTGACGAGAGTTGACCTGGTGACGAGCTCATCTATCACCTCAATCAGACATCTAATATTCTCCTCAGGCATATGAATGTATTCTTAAAGCTCAATGGGCTTTCCATAGAGTCCAAGAACACCTAAATCGGAGTTAGACCGAAGGAGATATGACCTTCAGTTGGAGGTCATGCCTTGATCGATCTTGAGCGACTGGGTGACGAGCTGCACTGAAGTGACAGAGCTCAGTCTAATATAATTATGACATCTAATATCTTCCTTAGGCATATGGGTGGATTCTTGACTCAATGGGCTCCGCAGGAGTCCAAGAACACCAAATCGGAGATTAGAGACGAAGGAGATATGACCTTACGAAGTTGGAGAATTAAATGCCTTCGATCCCGGTCTTGATGGTGACTGGGACGAGCTGCACTGAAGTGATGAGCTCAGTCTAACACCTCAGTCTGACATCTAATATCTTTCTCAGGCATATGGATGGATTCTTGACTCAATGGGCTTTCCATGAGTCAGAACACCAAATGGAGTTAGGACGAAGGAGTATGACCTTCCCGAAGTTAGGAGGTCATGCGTGATCGATCTTGACTAGGTGACTGGACTGACGAAGTGCATTGAGTGACAGGCTCAAGCTCTGGGACGAGCTGGGCTCTTCAGGTTGAGCTAAGCTCTGCCTGACGAGTTGAGCTACGCGACGAGGTTGAGCTCTTGCATGACAGGTTGAGCCTGCATGACGAGGTCTGCTGACCTCTATTTGACGACCTCTATGGGCTGTTCATTACCCATTTGGCTGTTCAGGTAAAGACCATGGCTTGGTCTACAGGGGTCCAATTGAGAGATTCAAAGCCCTAGCATCAAGTTCACGGACAGTAAGGTACAATTTCCCAGAAGGACTTACTGCCAAATTCTCTTTATTTCATTGTAAGCTCCATTCTAAAGTACAGCTAGTTGGCCCAATTTGAATGGTAGCCCGACAGTTAGTGAGTTGGCCTCCAGTAAAGGGCCAATAGCTTGATGCAGAGGTCAAATTGAAAAATTCAAGGAGCCTATCATCAAGTTAGTGATGTGGCTACAATTGATAGAAGGACTTACTTCCATATTCTCTTTGTTCTGACCTAAAAACTCGTTCTAAGGTCAGGCTGCATATGAATCGACATAAGGAATTTTCTTGGTTCAACTGTGACTGACCTTCCTAAAACACATATCTAGGATCCTTAGAGGCTCTTCTCAACTTAATCCTGACAAGAGTAGGGTGGGAGTTTCCAAAACCCAAGACATGTATCCATATTCAAATTTAGTAGTTCCTTGTAATCTTCTTCTTCTTCTTCTTCTTCTTTTCTTCTCCTCTTCTCTTTGTTCGTGTTGCTCTCCTTTTCTCGAGACCAAGAAATGAGATATTTATTTTGGTCTTATCCTTTTTATTTTCTCTTTCTAATCAAGGAGGAAACTTCCTCCTCTTTCCTTTTAAGCCCTTGTCTCTTCCACAAGTTTCATCATATTTTATTCTAATATCTTTATTTATTACTCTTTGGTCCTCACATTCTTACAATATTTAAATCAGATTTAATATTTTTACTAGTAATAATCTTATTTATTATTTGTAATTTTAAGCTTACATCGTAATATTCACTGCTTTTTGTTTTTATCTTTATTTTATTCCAGAAAAATATACCTTTACGTTTATTATACCGAAACATGTTATAAAGCGCCCAGGTATAATTTAAGTGTTACGAGAGGGGTGGGGTATGCCCTAGTGTCGAATGATGATCAAGCACACTGTCAAATCTATCTAACTCTATACCAGTCCGAAGCTACAGTAAATATCGATCCTCGATAATGTCAAAATCTGCATACTACAATAGTGCCCCTCATAGAAAAAAAAAAAAGCGAAACCTGTCACCCCGGAAAGTCAACGTATCAATCAATGCTCACATCAGCGAAGACATGTTTCAAAACTTTGTTTAACTCAAATTTGTGACCACCACCCTCACATCTGAACGCGCTACTGAAAATAGTGAGATGCTGATCAAGTGCTCCACAATAGAATGACATCAAGCTCAAAATCTGTAGAAATATCTCTATGCTGCTCAAAAAGGTCTAGTAGTAAGAAAATATCATCGGGAGGCATACTACTAATGACGCAAATAGTAGATCAATTGAATGGCTCAAAACACATATCCAAGGATTGTAGTAATCTCTAATGCCTCTAACTTGACAACAATATGCTCGGTGTTCATAATCAACTAACAAAGATACAACCAAAACATTAAGGGACTCGGTGATCCTGAGGGTGGAATCACGTTTGCAGTGAAAATCTATTGAATCTCATAAATATGAAAATCTCAACTACGAGGAAATACACCCCAACATGTAAAATTAACACATGCATTGTGAATGTAAACCACCAAGAAATCATCATGAGGAATCTATCGACATCTCAAGAAAATACACTAGATCGATATCATACAAATAATCCAACTGATAAAGGGTTAGAAGATCTAAAGAGCAGAAGTAGGTCTCGATGCAACTCAATCAAATTTGATTATCTCAAAATAGGGGGATATACCCCAGTATGTAGGGTATACGAACCGCAAGGACTATCCCATACTCTACAACAATCATCCAATATATCTCAAGGGTAATCTACTAATCCAAGAAGACAAATGATCATCTCGAAAGTACCTACTAGGGACTGTTCATGTATAATCTCGAAAGTACCCTACTGGGGACTGTTCATGTATCATAATGTATTCCCACGAGGAGTTGGAGTGTGCAATAGTCAAACTGATCCCCCTCAACAACATGCTACCAAGGGAATCATGATAGAAAAACTATCACCCAGGCTTCAGATAAATCAATAAAATATGAATTCGATAAAAACAATCAACCTTAAAGGAACTACACCACTATGGACTCGTCTCAATCCAAAGAAAATTGGGTGTGCCCCAGTATAACAACTGATGTGTAGCCTCAAATATCTTTGTAGAGAATCCATAAGTAATCATGCAATGTAGCACCACTGAAAGTATGGATGAAAAAAGCTCCCTTAAGGTAAATCCATCGAGAATCACATGTTGATACTGACCCATGAACTGGATCCACAAATAAGAGAGAGATCGTGCGAGAATGAAAGCATTAATGTCTGAGTACCATCGAATAATGGCTGCATCATCAACAAGACAACCATGTGGGCTATCAAAAGTCTACAACCTCCACAAAATGAACATATCTAAAATCTGGTATACCTCAAAGTGAAGGTCGAACAACATCAAATGATCATGAAATAAACCAATAATATGCATATGCAACTGAATCAACCTCAATCATTGACAGGCCGAAACGCGGTGTATAAAATGAATGCCTAAGTGCGCAAGTGCACGCGTAGCCCCAAGTAATATAGTGTCTTGGTGCAGTATCGATCCACAGGGAAAGATGAATTGACTCTGAGAGATTACCTTTTAGGCAAATATCGAATAAATGATTCTAGAAATTTAATCTTAGCGTAACTAAGCTATTGGTTTTGGTGAATTGATAATGTGGGAGCCTAGGGTTAAATCTCCCCATACGTCGATGGTTATTCTCCCAAAGATGTTGTTATTAGATTATTTATAATATATCAATGGCGAGGTGATCTTGCCTACGAGATATCCTCTCTCGCGGTATATTCTCCTATTTCTTGAATAGAATCGAGTATATCTCTATCTCGACTCGGTATTGAGAGAAATGTATGTTAACCCCGAAAACCACCTTCGAGTTCGAATATCTCTATGCAGAATCGACAAGGCTACTGCGGATCCACAGACCACCCTCATCTCGAGATCTCGGATCTTCGGTGTAAGTATTATGTTAATATTGGCCCGAGATATTATCATATAATTAACATCTGCAATTATAAGCCCGGTCTTGATAAATTAACCTTGATTGATTAACATGAAAGGTTAAATTCTAATCCATTATGCAGCCCAGTGGGGTTTGATGCCAAAACCTAGAAATAAGTTTAGAACATCATGAAGGAAAGAAACAAAATATTATGTAATGTGAAGAACATCCTCATGTAGTCAAAAATAATCAAGACAATAATGAAAAACGACAAAAAAGTCAGGAGATCCTTGAAGTGCGTGTACGGGTTCTCCAATTCATATCTCTGGCCTTGATTCTTCAATACCCCAAATCCGAGCCTCGCATTTAATGATGAGATGCAGATTTGCCCGAGCTGGCGTCGCGGCGTGGTGGCGATCGCGGCGATGATCATTGGTTGACTTACGCATTTGTTATTTGCATTAAGTGACTTGGTGGCGTCATGACGATGGAGCCAAGCTCATGACGTGGCGGTGAACTTCCTGCATGCTCCTCATTTCTCCAAAATGGCTTCCAGAAGTTGTTCTTTTCGCCTCATCATGCATGTATTCCAAAAACAAAAACTAAATAAGGAATCTAACACTAAAATTATATAAATAATGCCAAATCAACATGAAAATGCAAGTGCGTAGTGTAATAAAATTATTTAAGCACTCATCACACTAAACTTAATTTCTTGCTTGCCCTCAAGCAAGAACGGAAACTCTAAACAGGACACACACCGACACTATGCAACACACTAAGACGGTAATGCCATGCTGAAAAATGAGGATGTTGTTGATTCATACCCACATTTGTTTTTCGTGTTGATGAGGCATCTGATGCCGACTTCGGTGACTTGATTGAGGTATGAAACGGACTAGTGCATCCTCCCATAATTCAATGGCGGATTCCCAAAACCACAATGTGCCTATAGTGGGTGACCTCCAGAATACATGCTGTGAGTTAGTACTGAGCAGGATTCGGCCCACCTATTGGGAAGAATCGAGACTAGACAAAGGATAGGAGCACCCAATTATTCATGTCTACATATCTAGAATTTCCTATGTACACCAAAACAAAATGGAAGAGAGACCTAGTACGAGAAGTTTTAGCACAGTGTTCTGTAGCGGGGGATCCATTGGTGACTCCCACCGATTGGTTAAGGGCAGGCACGAGCATTAAGTTCCCTTCAAGAGCTTCACCCGAACACTCAACCAAGCTCGATGGCCTAGGTTTGCGTGAATGATCCATCTTACGTCCCATGCGGGCGGTGAAGTCAATGACTCGACGATTGGCTCAGGGCATTAGGCTGATAGGCCCCTCGGTATGCCGGGATTCGGATGGATGATCAGCTTATTCTTATGCATATGCCTATTTATTTCTTTTTCTTTTTCTCTTTTTCTCATGTTTTTGTATTTTCTCTTTTTAGTTGGGGCTCGATGCAATCCTCTTTTGTTTAGGTGTCCCATCACTTAAATGGTTGAATCTCCTAGGTTGGTCGACTTTGGTAGTTGGTTAGGTACTTATGCATACTGCGATCGTCACTAGTGTGTGAGTGTGATAGAGTTTGAGGAGTGGTTTTCTTGACTACCACGGGTGGTTCACTAGCCTTTTTTCACCTATTCAATCCTAATTCTGAGCATCAAACAAATGTATGCATACGAGACAAATCTATAGTGAATTCAATCTAAAAATCGATCCTCAATTTTCAACATAGCTGGCCAGATACAGTACTACATTATGCATGAATATCCTAAAACAAACAAACAACTAACAATGACTCACCAACATAAGCAAAATATGTGATACCTGATACTTTGAAACAAATACCCTTGCACCTCTGTGCATGCAAATACTAAAAACTAAAACTACAACCCGAATACGGAGCAACTAACAATCGCATAAACTACTAAAAGCAAAACAAACGCAAATAAAGCGTATTAAACAAAACATAGTATCCGAACAAAATACCCCCCAAACTTAAGATCCAGTGTCCCCACTGGTAAAATAAAAACATAGAGGGTAAGGGACTCCCCTGTAGATCCAGCTGCGGTGGCGGTGAAGCGTTAAGCTGAGTGGAAAGCTAGGAGGCTGCTTGTGTTTGAGCTACTATAGCCTCTTTGCTTTCTTTGTAGAATGATGGCCTGATTGGCCGGGCGTGTATGGCGGCACGCGGCGCCTCCATGTCTGATGGCTGGGACTCGATGCTCCTGGGTCTCATCCCAGAATGCGTCAAAACGCTCAGTGAGGGAGAGCACCGGGTCCTCAATATCGGGTGAAGGACTAGGAGGACGGGGCCGCTGAGGCTGGCAGGGTGGAGGAGGTGGTGGAGGTCGGGACCGGGCGACGATGTCTCTGGGTGTCACCCGGGGATCCATAAGCGAGCAGATAATCTAGGCTCGTCTCGGCGAGGGCTCATGGCTAGGAGTCATAAACCCCCTCGGGTTGCGGGACACGGGTGTGTCCAGCAGCCGACCATGGTCTTAATTGGGTGAAGCCGGGGCCTCATTGTTGTCAGAGGCACCTGACTTGTTCGCATGAAGCCAAATGTCGAGAAAAAGGAATTACCCCCGAGGTTCATTTTCGCATCCCGGTTATGGAGGATGGCATCCTCGATAACCTGCCCAACGTCAAATGGTATATCCTGTAAGATAGCGTAGTTGAGCAAGAGGCGACAGGCAGTCACCTCCGCACACATTCGTCGTCGGTATAAGGCGAGTGATAAAGTGATGCCACACCTTAGGAATGCCAGGCTGATGGCAGCCTTGGGAGATTTCTTGCGTATTTGCCATTATTAGTAGCCTCACCACGACCTTTGGTCAACACTCGGATGACCTCATGGTAGTCAGGGTGCTCGCGAGAGGCGATCAAAGGCCGGTGGGGATATGCTCGGGCCGTAAATAGCTATTGATCGACTCCGTGGCCAGAGTCGACCAATACACCTGCTGACCTTTTTGAGGACGTGGGAGGCGAGGTTGGCGTGGGAATTCGAACTGCGCTCATGGCGAAATTTGGGCGAGGGGTTGGCACAAAGCACGCCAACCCGCTGGCCTCGTGGATTTTCTTCAAAATCGTCGGGGTGGTGGAAACCCCTTCTCCTTGTGGAAAGGATTGAGTTTTGCAAATTATGCTAAGCAGATCCCGCGGCATCGCGGTTACAAAGCGAGGCATCGGTGTGGGAGTCGGGGCCTCGCGACTCAGCAGCGGGCAACTTTTGCCGTTTGCCAGACATCCTAAGTTAAACCAAATAACAAACACTAATATACGACAAAGAAAGAAATTAACTAAACACTACCTAAAGACTCGTCAGAGACTGGACTAAAAAAACTAATGAATCTAGTTACTTGAAGCCAGCCTCTAAAAAGACCTCTAGGCTTTACAAAACACATAAAGAAACCTAGCGATTATACCCAAGCTAGGAATGGGACCTTGCGATGGTGGAAGCCACTATGGTCCCAAGCACGGCCAATGTGGGTGACTTACGAGGAGGTCGGCGAGCAAAGAAGATCTTATCGGTCTCGATGAGCTCCGTGCAGCGAAGGCTAGGAGTTTCGGGGAGGAGATGAAGTGCGTTGAAGGCCAAAAATGGCCTATTCTTGGTTTAAAACTAGTCTCACGTCGCTGGCGTGCGGGACAGCGTCGCGGCGTGGCGAGAGATATTAACACGAATGGCGTCGCGGCGTGCGGGATCCGCGTGGCGGCGTGCGTGGGCGTAATGACCTAATGACGTCGCGACGTGAGAAATCCACGTCGCGACGTGACAGAGGGCTTCATAAATTGACGTCGCGACGTGAGAATACACTTGTCAGCGACGTGGCCAAGTGTTGGCCCGGCGTCGCTGACGTGAAAAAATCCGCGTCGCGACGTGACGGGGCTTCAAAAATGGCGTCGCTGACGTGAAATCTCACGTCGACCCGTGTGGCGCTTCAAAAATGGCGTCGCGGCGTGAAATCTCACATCGCGGCGTGGCAGAGGCTTCAAAATGACGTGTGACGTGAAATATCCCGCGTCGCGACGTGGCGGTCTCCCGAGATAATTTATATACCAGACCTCAATTTTGAGAACTCTCACTTGCCAAACTTCGCTGACTGAACCCTCTGCAAACCTCGGATACCACCTCCGTCTCACGAAGTGGCCAACAAGCCCAGAAACACTGGTCCTTGATTGCGGTAGAAGTAAAGTGCGAAAACACAATGAACTAAAGCTTAAAACAAAGTTTTGAAAACTTGATTGCCTCGAAGCGCTATGTTTGTATCGTTAGCTCGACGACCCTGAATCTCACTGTGCAAGACACTTAGGATAAACTAAGAAATGCTTATGCGCATCCTGATAAAGCTCATCAGTACAGAATTAGGATGAAATATATTACACATGCGTACCTTGCCGCTTCTCGGTGTCTTCTTTGTGCAATAATGGTTTGTCTTTGAAATTTTCTCATTAAGCCTTGCGAAATCTCGTGTGTTAGTTTAGGATCCTCTTCATTTGGATCGTCATACAGGTGTTTAGGTAGGTTGGAAGACATGGAAGTGATCTCGTCTCCTTGGACTGTAGTTTTGAGTTTTACTTGCTATTTGCACATTAATTTGAGCTGCGTGGCTGGGGAAAGTGCACCAAGTATGATGGGGATGGAGTGGAGTCCTCCTCCATGCAGAATGACAAGAGTCTGCAGGAGGGCAGACTTACCAGCTTTACTAGCGCATTTTTCGGCTATACCTCGAGGGGTGTTGGTAGAACCTATCATGAGTTGTGGCGGGTGTGAGTCGTTTCGGTTCTCCCGAAACTGTAGCACTAAACATCGACAGCGGCATCAAGTTTATGTGGCTCCCAAGTCTGAGCTTTCCAGGATACCGGGTTTAGAGACGGTCATAGCAAATTTACCGGATCTGAAGTTTGGGGAAGCTTCTTTTAACGAATGGCCACATTCTCGATTAAGGCAAGCGAGATTTATATCTTCAATTTCTTCTTACTTGCCAGATTTTTCTAAATTTCACATAACTTAGCATATTCTCTATCTTCCAAAAAATGGTATGTTAATATATATGTAGTTTCTTGAAGATATAGAGAAACTTTGCAAAACCTTCTCCGACACCTTTCTTGACCTTTGAGGATCTGTGAGGTGTAGTATGGCTAGTTCATGTTGTTTTTTTGCTGTTTCGTTGTTCCTTCCCTGACTTTATTATCTTTGACCGCTATCGTATCTTGGGGTTGCTCATGTTGCATCTGGTCCTTTGGGATGCTTTGGTCTTGCTCCTTAATTTCCAATTCTCTTGTTGCTAGTGGCGGCTTTGGGATTTCCAACTCTTTTCCACTCCTTAGAGTGATAGCCTTGCAGTACTCTTTTCCTTCTCCTCTAGGGTTTACCTCAGAATTGCTTGGCAATGATCCCATTTGCTACGCCTTGATTATTATTTGCCCATTTGAATCTCTAAATTTCTCAGCTGTGCCGCTTGATTGTTCAATTGGGTTGCCTGTTGCTGCATGTTCGCCTTAGTCTCATTCATGAACGCGGAATGCGAGATTAACATCTGTGCTAGAGCTTGCTCTAAATCCAGCTTCTTTTGAGGGTGGTTCATTAGCTAGTTTGATAGCATATTATTTACGATTGTTCCTCCATCCATACCCTTGATTGTTACATTGTTCGGTTCGAGTTAGTACGCCACCCTTGGCCTTGATTTTGATTCGGTGGTTGTTACCCCATACGGGTCCTTCTTTGCTTTGTGATTGATTACGATTAATTCTCAACACGTCTTTGGGCTTGCTCCTTGTAGGGTTTCTGGCCCGGTATTCTACACTACTATCTTTGTCCTCACGAATTCACACAACTCCCATGGAGTGAATGCAGTATGGCATGTCTTGTTCCTGCGCCCTGTTGGAAATTGTTTGGTCAGTGAGCCCACATGATTTACCGGGTGTGAGGACTTCATTTATGCATTACTTACCCGCGTGTTTCTTGGTGTAGCCTTCTCTAGGCGATTGAGTGTTGGTTGCAGCATCTTCCAATATCTCCTTATGCCTGATGCATGGTTTTTCTTCATCAATGATCCCGGTTGAGGCATCTATCATTGTTCGGGTTGTATTTCTGGACCATTGTAAAGAGTGTGGACTTGCATCCATACGGCGGATTTAGTCGATGGTGAGGACACTTCGCAATAATTCATGGAACTGTCCCATGCCTGCGGGTTCTCCCTACAATTGACGAGCGTATTGATCTCTTGCACAAGTTGTGCAATCTTCGAAGGTGGAAAGAACTTGGTCAGAAACTTTTGTACTAACTCGTTCCATGTAGTAATAGAGTCACGGTGGTGACTAGTTAGTAATGCCAGCTCTATCAGTGAAAGTGGGAATAAATGACAATCTTAGGGCTTCTTGATGACCCAGTTGTGATGGTATCGCCAGGCTCCGAGAAGTTAGTCAAATGCATGTTCGGGTTCTCATGGGATTAGTCCGTAGACGATATGTTACGAAGCATTTGTACGTGGTAGCTTCAATTCAAAATTGTTTGCTTGAATTAGCGGCGTCGTTATTTATCCCCGAACAAGCTGTTGGAGGTAGAGCGAACTCATCTAATAGCATGTACGGATCGTCAGAAGCTGTATGAATAGCTAAACTGATTTCTAGTTCGGCTTCTGTAGTTCGGTTGTTTGCTTAATCTTGTTCTTGAGTGTTTTCCATGACTGTGGAGTTCTACTGCAGTACAATTCTACATTCTCGCGCCAATCTGTGCAGAAGTCTTTCTGGCTCCGGATCACACAAGTGTTGATTAATTCGGTTTTGCTGTCGCATGTACTCACTAAAACCTGTACTGCAATAACACACCAACTAACAAAACCCAATTACCAGTACTTGTAAAAATAACAAAAATAAAGAAAAATTCAGAATATTATCTATATGCTTACTTCTCTATATCAAATTAAACCTTTCCCCGGCAACGGCGCCAAAAACTTGACAGGCCGAAACGCGGTGTATAAAATGAATGCCTAAGTGCGCAAGTGCACGCGTAGCCCCAAGTAATATAGTGTACTAGTGTACGAGTATCGATCCACAGGAAGATGAATTGACTCTGAGAGATTACGCTTTTTAAACGATATACGAATAAATGATTCTAAGAGAATTTAAGTACTAGCGTAACTAAGCTGTGGTTTGGTGAATTGATAATGTAGACCTAGGTTAAATCTCCCCCTGTCATTAGATGGATTATTCTCCTAAAGGTATTTGTTATTCCCGATTATTTTATAACATATCAATGGCGAGGTGATCTTGCCTCGAGATATCCTCTCTCGAGTATAATCGCTGTTCGTGGAGGCAAAATCAGATATATCTCTATCTACGACTTAGTATTCAGAAAGTAGCAATGTTCAACCCAGCCACCTTCGGTTGAATATCTCTGTGCCAGATCGGCTGAGGCTACTCTACCGGATCCTGATACCTGTCTCACCGAATACGGATCTTGATGTAAAGTATGTTAATATTGGCGGATATGCCGATATTATCATATAATTAACATGCGTATAGAGCGTATGTGATAATTAATGTAATTGATTAACATGAAAGGTTAAATTTAACTGATTGTTCGTGAGATGTGGTTTGATGTAACCCTAGAAATAAGTTTAGAACATCAGAAGGGAAGGAAAGAAACAAAAATATAAAAATGTGAAGAATGATCCCTCATGTGTGATCCAAAAATAATCAAGACAATAATGAAAAAACCAATACAAAAAGTCCGCGGAGATCCTTGAAGTTCGTGGCTCGGTGTTCTCCAATTCGTGTATCTCTGGCCGCGCCCGTTCTTCAACACACCCCAAAAACCCGAGCCCCTCGCACGCACGGCATGAGATGGTGATTTTCGGGACGTCAGCGTGACTGGTGACGCCGCGACTGCAGGATCGCCGACCCTGCATTTGTTGACCTCACGCCGCGGATGGTGACGCCGCGACGCGGGAGACGTCGCGACGCGGGCGCGTGGATTCTCCTCAGATGTCTTCATTTCTCCAAAATGGCTTCCAAGATGCTCTTCACACTCATGCCTCGTATTCCAAACAAAACTAAATAAGGAATCTAACACTAAATTATATGAAGTGTCACCGCCAAATCAACATGAAAAACGTGCAAGATCGACGCAGGTGCATAGCACCGTGAGTGTTTTGGGCACTCATCAATCATCAAAGAAGCATCTCCTCAGAAGAAGCATATGGAAGTATCACCACATATATCTGCCTGCATCTCTCAAAGCACCTCAAGTAGAGGCTAATGAAGATGTAACATCTTACTTTTATGGCCTTCTGTGGTGGTCTCACCACTTAGACCACATAACAGCTGCAAAAAGGTACACAAAATTGAAGGAAAACTAGGTTCAAATACCCAACGATCAATTCCCCGCCTCATGTGTATGCATACAGACCCAAAGATCTCATAAGCCATAGGCCTAACAATGTCTAATGTAGACACATTAGTAGGGAAATCGAGAAACAACGTGAATGTGTCAATAATGATGAAGCGGGAATAAGGAAATGGTACAGCTTATCAACGTGATATATGGGTGGTGGGGATGATGTATCTCAGCTATGGTAAATGGATCAATGAAAAGAACGGTGATGCAGCCAATATGGATGTGATAAAAATATGAGAAGCAATGAGATCAAAAGGAAAGAAAATCTCACAAAGAATCATCTCAAATCAAAACATAGAGAATGGTTAAATCATTAAAGGATGGGATGATGTAAAGAGACAATAACCTAGAGTCCAAAGGAGAAAGTCATCTATCTCTCACTCGCCAAATATATACAAAATAACCCCAAAAGGATATGGGGGCCAAGAAAGCTCACATTCGAAATCTCAAGATCAAATAATACTTAAAGAACAACCATCTATGGTCAATACATGTCCAATTGAGAAATGTATTATATACGTGTGCAAACACTTATTTTCTTTTTTCTTTTCTTTTCTTTTTTTCTTTTCTCGTTTTTTTTTCTCTTTTTTGTTTTTTTTTTCTCTTCATCATACATAGATAAATATACTCAAAAAGATGATCATCACCCAAGATAGGTGAAGAACTGGAAAGCAAAAGTGACAAAATGAGGAATATAAATCATCGAGGTGGCGGATAGAGGATGATACTGATAAGGACCACATAATAGTAAAAAGGTGGGTTATCAAGTCTATGGCTCATGAAACTCCCGAAACAACACATATTACTCCAAAAAGGGCCCCTATCCCGGTGTAGAAAGTAAATAAGGCTATAAGAAATGAAAGGTCATAATGCTCATGTGAGGCTCAAGGGGATAGCATCGGTCTAAATGTTAGCAAAAGGGTGATAAGGTATGAGGCTAACCGAAATGATGGCCACCCATCCTACAACCATGATATCAAATGTCATACTTTCTCAACAAATCCACATGGGAAGGTCCTAAGAAGTAATAAACCAATCAGTCATGCAGCCTCCCTCTAAGATCCACTCTCAACTGATATGAAGTCTACTCTAAATGGTTTGAACATCTCTCTACTATGAGCTGTAATATTTGGTATATGGGATACATAATGGAGAAATGTCACCTCACGAGTCAAACAAATACTCAAAAATGTTCCAATCCATACATGAAAAAAAAAAGTGAGCACATAACCCAAATAAAGGATAAATCCCAACAATATATCAAAAGAAGATGATGGGGCCCCATTAACGATCGGACTCTACCATATATGCCCATTAGTACTTTTAGAACTACATCATCGTAGAAACAAAAAATTATCCCCAACAAAACTCGAAGCAAAATCGAATCAAGCCCCTTCTGCACCATGAAGGAAGCAAACCCCAAAATATATCCAAAAGATGAATCTCCATAGCTAAAATGTGATGACTATCCGACTGTCACATGATACATCTATATGAGGCCTAGACTAAAGTAACTCTGTCTATCACGTCTCCAATCTAAAGTTAATAGCTCACCGACATCCCCAAAGCATTTCTCCCCATGAAAAGGCCGACTGGGACCTGTCACTCATCATGTGCGCTGGTCATCCTCAACATGGCTAGTGAAATGAGGGTCGGATACAAAGTGGAACCGCCACAACCCAATCCAGCCATCATAGGGTCCGCACTTCATGCTCAACTGCTCCACACCAATGGGGATCCTCGATCAATGACGCCTCAATGGCATGTCGAAGAGTTTCACACCAATGTATGTATCATGTCCCCGACTTTGATGGTAAAGCTACCATAAGTCCACATCCTATACCGGGTGGAGCTGTCCAGGAAGTGGCTCAGCCCAAGGGAGTTAATCTAGAATCTACAAGCTCTAAAGCCTCGCTCAATGGCATGCCTTAATTAGAAGCAAACATCGCACATCCCCTGAAAGTAAAATATATAAAACGCAGCTCCACTGAGACCTAACTCATGGTATTACTGTGGTGCCGTAACTCCCATGGAATCCAGGAAGCTGTATAGTTTGACTGCGGTGTAGCATGATGTGGTCAAAACAAAATTGGTCGTGGTGGGAATTGATCGCGTGTGAAAAATGTCAAGGTGTTTAATATGCCCTCAACAGCAGTGAGTTGCTCACAACATCCGTGACCCTTTGGTCCCAAGAAGAAACTGTATAGACATTTGGACTCTACCCTACTAATGGTTCCTTCCCTTGGACTCTGGTGGGGCAAGAATCTAGCCACAAACCTTAGCAAGACTTCTCCTCCACACCAAAAGAGTCAAGTCACTTTGAGGCGGAAGCCTCATGAACTCGAACCCAATCAAGTTTGTGAAACTAAGGCAGCCCCTCGCTACCATATGTACATGCTCTCTCTCCAAAGGCCAATCAATAATAATTTGCGCCATCTTCTAGCGCCAACTAGTGAGAAAAGAAGCTACTGTCTCATCTGATCCTTGTCTCAGAGCGTCAAGCTCTCTCCTCAATACATCAATGGAAATGCTGGAGGAATACTATCTCAAGAACTCCTGTGTCAGCTCACCCAAAGTCCTTCGTCTAGATGGATCGAACAATGCAACCACTATTGTGCCAGACAACTCAAAGATAATGGAAATAAGGCAAAAACCCGCTCCATCATCTCTACTGCGGTCTCATGACTAAACGGTAAAGTCCGAGGTGTGCCTATGACATCCGGGAAGAGTGCTGAATCTCCATATCAGGTATCTGAAAAACTAGTGAGTGAAGTAACTATAGGTGGTCTGTCATCGTCATCCCAAACAATGGTCATGTTAGACACCCTCGTCTATCCCAACTGCTGCTCAAGTTTGTCCAAGTGAGCATGTATGTCCTTAGAAATCGGGATAGGCATGGGCACATAAGACTATGGTGATGTTTGATCAAACTGTATAACCTCCTTGGCCAGTCCGTCGAACCCGTCGCTCATCCATCCCCGCCTAAGGCCAGATATGGCCTCTGAACTCGACTTATAACCATGGTGATTGTCTATGACTCCAGTCCACCATGATCCAGCAAACAAACAAGTGAGCTCCGCATCAGTTTCAACTCCATGAAAAACCCAAACCCAAGTGAAAAGTGAATCCTGAAAAGTGTAGAGGAAGCAGATAAGATGCATTGTGAGAAAAGCACCGTTTAACACTAAACTTGACTCACAAAGCAATAAGGGATAGACTAACACAACTATGAAAGACGATCTAATTACAACTCCTCGAACTCATACTCCATCTTTGCTAATAATCTCGCTAGAGACCAAAGGAGGGGAACATCGAGAACTACTGTGACTGTGTTTTAGCCCTAGAGGCTCGCCAAAACGCACCCATGGTATGCAAACTAAAAGGATCAAGCCTCAACCTATAAGGTGACTTAAAATGGAGGATCCAGGTGTTGGGTCCTAATGGCAAAGGCTCCTAAAACCGGGTGACGTGAGCTCACAACTCTCAAACACTCGAAGACAATCTTGTGCAAATGACAGTGGCAAGATTCGAAAAACCTAGCAAGCTAAACACTAAGAAAGCACACTAGTCACACAAATATTCTAAAATCTAGCTTTGGGTTATACAAGTCTTCAAAGATCGGACTCCAATCAACATCAATATGTAAACCTGAATGCTCCCAAACATAGATATAGCCTGTAACTCCACTCCCTAATCACTAACTCAGTCGACAAGAAAGCAAGGAGCAACAAGTCTCCAACCAAACAATCAAACGCAAGAACAAAAGAAAGAAAAGGTCGATCGAGACTAAGGAGTTGGAGATAAGGGGATAGATGTGTGTCCCACACAGACAGACAAGACATGCAATCAAACAAGAGAAGAGTGGCCATGCAGCAAGTAGTCACACAATGAACAAATATATCATTCAAATCCATGTAAACAATCTAAGGAAGATCTATAAGATGAGTTAAGGTGAATATATAACAAGAGCAAACATCGTAACGCTCTTTTGCACTTTTAAAGGACCTGTTTCATTTTCAAAACACATTTCATATACCCATTTTTAATAAGGAATACCAATTAATATTCCTTTAAAACATAGCACTATTTGCGGGTATATGATATCATTTATCTAATTGTGACGCCCCCCAATTGGGCTATGATACACCATTAATCAGCACCTCTGTTACCACCCGATCATGGGTTGGCACTCCGATCCGGATGCCTCCTGACATACTCATTAACTTGTACTTACTAATAAATTCCTATAGCACTTTAGGCTTGTTCATTCATATATGTAGCAGAATATTTAACTTGTAATATATTATGTGGGGTAGTAAATGTATTACAAAATATATACAAGCTTCATATATGGAAGTGTTCAACATTTACATTGTTTGCAAAAGTATAAAAAAATACATACAATATTGAATTTCCAAATGAAGTCTTCTAGTGGGCACCTATTGATGTGCCGACTTGATTGCTGATGGAATGTCCGTCCTAGTTTCCTCTTCAGTGACTACAAGGATGAAAACACTGCATGTTTATAGCTTAGTGGGAATTAATATTATGGTGATGACCTCTAAAAAGAGTCATTAAGAATTTTAGACAAACTACATATAACTTTTAACATTCATTTTCATATACACATGCTTATTCATGTTTGCATATATCGTATTTCATTTCTTATCATATTTTTGCTTTTCATGCTCATTGTACATTTTACTTTGAGACTTATAACCAGATACTATCATCACATAGTAGTATTATGCTTCATATCATGTTTCATACACATATACATATCCTTTGTGTATACTTTTTCATTTTCTTAAGCTTCGTCATTAATACCTTTAAAAGTGGATACTGAAGAACTCAGATGTATTCGAAGATACTATCATCGGTTTTCATCTTATGTACTGGAAGGTATCATCATCAGATCAGATGTTGATCTCTATATGAATTCAAACAGGCCGCTATAATGATCCAAACTGGGGCTCCCATATCTACAAACCCAGACAAGAAAGAATTCATGTTCCTATATAAGATGCCTATCTATCCAACTACCCGGCCATAGCGTGTGTAATCGCTTTGGCGTTATGTTTCTTAATACTCACAAGATAGAAGATATCTCATATACATGAATACCTACTGATATCATGTATACTTATGAGATATTCATTATCAAATAATCTCTTATACATGTTGAACTGTACTTTTTCATATAACAAAATCATCCGTGTCTTCTCTTTAGCTTGCATATATTAAACTTATACTTATAACACTTATACGTATTAGGGAACTTACAGTTTGTCCACACTAAACGCGACGAGGCGGCGAGGTACGGTGCGTTTTCAACTTAGTGTCATTCATATTTGAACCCCTGTTATTCATTTATTAGGGTTCCTATCCTATCAGTGTATGAATTTGGGCTTAATAATGTAAAAATACAAGAAACTAGGGCTACCGGAAAAAGTGGTACTGCATCGGTACCGGTACCATTCATGTTCTAGTGAGTGGTACCGGTACCACCCCTGTTTGGTACTAGTACCAGTCGTGGGAACTACCTAGAAATGGAAGATTTTGTCATTTTTACCTCACTTTTCTTCAATACATCTCCTATATCCCATCCTACATCAAAAACCTACCATGAATTCCTCCTAAAACAATTCTAAAATGGTTAATAACCCAAACATAAGGGTTAGTTAGGGTTTGTTCTAAACCCAAACTCAATTACTTGCAATTAAACCATGAATCAACCTCAAAGGAAGGATTTCATACTCTTCTTGTACAATTTAGGGTTTTACCAACCCTACTTTCAAGAAATCTAGGTTAGGATGAAACTCTAACAAGACCCTAGGTTTGGACCAAACTCTCCACATACAAAATTTATAAAGATTCCATACCCAAACCCTACTAATTCCATGCTACCAAAATCTATAGTTCCATACCTTTGATCTTTTCTTTTCTCCTTCCTTGTTCCTTCTCTCTCTCTTCTTCTTCTTTCTCTTCTCCTCCTTCTCTTCTCTCTCCTTTCTCCTTTCACTGCTTTTGTTCTCTCTCAAAAATGTGAGAGAACAAACTTGATCTTTATCATTCCTTTTTTATTGATTTACTTTCCTTTATTTATTTCTTAGTCCTCATCTTTCATTTCATTTGCAATTCAACTTATACTATACTCTACTGGGCATACAATCTTACGAGATTATGACCCTTAGGTCCTAAATTGGTAAATGACCAATTTACCATTGTCTTTTGTATAAATTTCGGGTTTTGCTTATTTTATTTTTAGCATTATTTTATTCTAAAAAAATATACATTTATTGTTATTATACCCTAAACATGCTATAAAACTATCAGGGTATAATTTAGGGTGTTACACTAATCACATTCTTTGACATAAAAGAATATATATACATTCCTTAATTCAAATAAATTCCATAATTGTTCTTGAATAACGTATTTTATACAAATTGGCATTCCATGCCTTTTCAAACACATTTACAAACACGATATTCTTTAGAGTTCACCTCCTCTTTAAAACACATTCTATAAATATCCAAAACAAAATGAGTCAAAATATATTATTCTCATGAAGACTTTACATAAATTGAATTTAATGCAATAGTTACAAAATATCATGAAACTGAATATATATGTTGAAGAGAAGCATCACTTATACACTGTATCACAAAGATCATACCGCGATCTTCTCATCCTCGCTATACTTTCTACTTTGCACTGTGTGTTGATAAACAACAAGCTACATTTTCATGCTAGTGGTTCTATACGATTGTCTTTTTATTTCGGGGCTTAAATCAAATCATGCAATTCATACAAGCCGTGACATTCTTAAATGACTAATGCAAAGTTAACACATACATAAAGATATATTTCCATTTAATCAATTACAATTCATTGGTCATCTAAACTATGCATTTTCATGTGCACAAATCATTCAGTCATAAATCATGAATTTTTCATTCTCATTATCTTTTGCATTTTTAGCCCTTATTTAATTTAACTTATGCTTTCGTGTATAGGATAACTAATCACGGCACGTGTCCCGCTGGGCTGCAGGCTGTCGGTGTAAACACGGTTGGCAAAAACATAAGCCTCAAAGTAAAAGAGCACCATATCGTCCTCCCAATGCCACATCAAGATATGTTTCACAAATAGTACATTTGTTCAACTCTTATTGGTATACCAATATCCTTAACTCGAATTCTAAGTGGTTAACATTCTGAAGGCATTAAAATCTCATTCAATATAATTTATACCAGTATATATATACATTTTGTATGCAAATAGAACATTTTCACATTCATGCAAATTCGTTTCACAAGCAATTGTCTCAAATCACTTAAAACAAATCATTTCAAACACAAATCAATATGCACTTTCTTGTCAATCATTTCAAAGATTCAAATCATTTCATAATTATTCAAATATTTTATAAATAGAGAGAGAGTTTGAGAACAAACCAAAAATCATTGCTTTGATTCCAATCTTCAGAATCTTGACTTCAATGCGGGCTTTCCTCCTCGTCTACCCCTATTCAAATACATTCTAGGAGTTTTTGGTTAGGGTTAATGTCTGCCCAATACTCTTTCACTTGCAAAATTTTCTAGGAATACATGAACTATATTTTTCTCATGCTTCCTTCAAGAAAATTATATTCTATGAGTCTATTTTTTAGTAGGAATTCCTGAACATCTCATTTGATCACCCAAACTTAAGTTACGACATTTTAATGCCAAACTAGTCAAGATGCCTTTAAAACTTACTCGGTTGTCTGTTATTCTCAATTTCAGGGGTCTTAACCCTACATATTGGTAATTTGTCTTTCTACTTATTTGAAGCTATGGTTCTAAGGTTTCTTCTCCAATTGGAATCATCCAATTTGATCACCAAAATTCAAGTTATTGTACTTACACTAGACTACTCTAATTTGCAAAAACAGAATCTACACATAGCTCCACTTTGACAGATTTTGGACACTTTGGGGCCAAGCAATTTGCATACACTTCCTTCAAGTAAATTATTCCCCATAGACCTAGTTTACCCGCACTTGAATCACTCAAATTGATAAGTGAAACCTGCCATTTTATGGCCAAAACACCACAACTACACCCAAAACAGGGCATACCCATGAGCTACCCGAACCCCCCTTTAAGCCCATATTCGAGAGCCTTAATGGTACAATTTGTTCTTGGTCCCTTCGATACATTTGTAGCTCTATCTCTTATGGTTCTTCACCAATTGAAATCACTTCATTTGGATGATTATAACTTAATCTATAGTCACAACAAGAATAGGGGTTTTGACAAAATTTTCGACAAAGATTTCTTTGAAAAACCAAACATTTCTTACAACCACTCCTCCAAACCAATAATCCAAACCAATATCAACTGTAACAGATCCCTTCAAAAACCTCAAACCCCAACACAACCCCAAAACTCATTTACAACCAAAACAAAACTCTTTTTATCCACATTTGGGGTTTTCCCCAACTCATACACAAATAAAAGGGTTTAGAGTTTGAATCTTACCTCAAATCTCTTTCAAACTTCAATACCAAGGTTCCCCTTGTTTTTTATCACTTTAGCCTTTGATTTTCATGGAGCAATTCACAAATCTCCCCATTCAAAAACCCTAGCTCTCACACAATTTTTTCCCTAAACAAAAATGCCTTACCGAGAGGAAATGGTTCCCTCAAAAATAAAATATGGTCTTTATGTCTCCTATTCACAAGGTTCTTTCACACTCAAATCCCATTTTCATTTTTGCCATTTTAACAATTCATTCTTCACTTCTATTTCAATTTTATTTCATTTAATTTACACTTTGGGTAATTTATATTTTCATTTAGGACCCTTGGGTCCCCATTTGACATTTTTACCAAATTTAATTGGTTCTGCAATTTTCTGGTGTTGTATATCTTTTTTTTGTTCTAAGCATTTTAATTTAAAATTTTATTAATTTATTCTTTTATACCCTAAACATATAATAAAAAATTATTTTATATATATATATATATATATATATATATATATATATAAAATACTAGGTATTTTAAAGCGTTACAAACATGCTCAAAGATAATATCAAGGTGAACATACAATAGATAAAATCGTGATATGTTGCTGAAAATGAGATAAGCAAGCAATAAGAGTGTACATGCCAAGAATAGATAAAGTATCATATGATAAGAAGAAGTCAAATACGTTGCATAATAATTAAACAAAACAATCAACACATCAAAACAAGTGGAATCTATAACAATGATGAAATAATATGTGTTAAGATGAAAATAATGAAACCATAAGAAACAAGTAACATAACAAGATGACTAAAAAAATAAACCAATAAAGTCAACCAACCAATATTAATAATACAACAATCAAACATGTGAAAGGTACAATGAACAAATCAAAACTCTTAATGTGCAACCAATAATCAAGTATACAAAAAGCACAAAAAAGAGGTATTTATCAATCAACTAATCAAAAGCCACATTTTCCCCAATTTGTATTCAAGCTTGACCCTCATTGTCCCTAATGGAGTCGTCATTTTGTGGACTCCGCATTTTTGGCTATTATGCGTTTCCCACTAAAAATGCGAGACTCATTTTGTATTTTGAAAAACCATTTTTAGACAATGGTTTTAGAAGTCGCCACTTATTTTTGTTTTATTTTAAAAGGGAAAACAAAATAAGAAAGAAAAACCCTAAATGTGACTCATAATAAGAAAAGGCAGGTTTGAGAAAACCCGAGTCTAAGTTTGGGGGTCAGGTTACTTATTGGGAAGGTACAGTAGCAAGCTGTAGCCAAGGAACAAAATATCGGTAATTACGGATATATCGGTATTTGGATTTTACGGAAATATCGGAAATATCATAAACATCGTGGAGCATGACAAAAATATCTAAATGCAAAAATTAACAAAAATACTTTGAAATTCATGGAAATACTTTGTTGAACTATAAAAAATGTATAAATAAGCAAATATACACTTGTTGAAGACGATATTCATTATAATTTATCGAGAAATTACATCACAATAGCCATTTAAAACCAAAATGAAGACCGATGTGGCTCCATTACTATTATCTAAATAAATAATATAATAAATTAACAAAAAATTATATTATCAAATTATAAACTAAAAATAAAATCATAGTATAAAAATATAGATTATATAGTATAAAAAATATTTCAAACATTATATAACTAAATAATATTATAGTAAATAACTAAGCTTTGAAAGATTATATAACTAAAATAACTATTATCTAAATAAATAATATAATAAATTAATGAAAAATTATATTATCAATTATAAACTATAGTATAAAATATTTCAAACATTATATAATCCAGACAATATTTATAGTAAATAACTAAGTTTGAAAATTATGAAGTAACTAAAATAACTATTATCTAAATAAATAATATAATAAATTAATGAAAATTACATTATCAAAATTATAAAACTAAATAAAATTATAGTATAAAAATATATATTATAAAACTACTTCAACACCAAAATAAAACTAAATCAAATATGCATAAAAACAAAATTAATTAACAAAGAAACATACCTTATTCCCAATGATCTTCAAAAAAATTAGGATAAAGAACAAATAAAAATTATTTGAGAGGAAATGGAGCTTGATGTGGATGGATGTGAGTTTGTAATAAAAGTGCATGATTTTAGGTATTTATAGAATTTTTTTGGAAGCAAATAGCCATGGATTGTCAAAAAACGGTTGTGATTTATTTCTAACCGTTGATTTTGATTTTGGTTCAAATTCGGACCGTTGATCATCATATATCGTTTAGAAATCATTCTAGACCATTAGATCAAGCTTCATTTAAAATCAACCGTTGATCACAAAAATAGCCATTGATTATTCAAAAAGGATCAACCGGACCGTTGATCAAAACCAGAAAAATCCAAGGTCAAAAAGCATCCAGAAAATCGGCCATAATGGGCATTTTTTCTCAATTTATCGCTGATAAATCGGGCGACATTTCCCTCCGCACGCTCCCAGCGCTGTAAAGGCAAACGCCAAAAAATCGGCGAAATATCTGATTTTTTCCGATTTTTTCCGAAAAATCGGCGATTTTTCGCCGATATTCTTCCATCCGATTTTTTCCATGGATATTTCTATCAATTCCCACCGAAAACCGAAAAATTTCCGAAAAATCGGCCGACATTTCCGACTTTTAGTTCCCTGGCTGTAGCACCTCTCTAAGCCCCTAAAGTTGGGTTTCTACTAAACAAACTAAGGAAAATGTGACTTTTGGCTAATCGATCAATGAATACCAAAGACAAACAATAACAATACAACAACACACCAGATATATATAATTGAATAGATAAATAAATAAGTAAAGTCAAACGGTAAAAACGTATACCCCAAAGTGGGACGTAAATGCACACAATAAACAATGTTACCAGAATAATAATAATAAACAAAACAAAACAAAACAAAACATTCATAGTTAATTGGAAATTGGTTGTAGATTAGAGGTCAAATTATTTGTTAAAAGTATACATGAGATGTCGAGCCCCACCAAATCTCATTTATATGTTAAACAAATTAACTCTACAAGATTCCATTTTATAGGAACTATAGAATTAATCATATGTTTGAAATTTTTGAAAATTGATTTGGAATTGAAGTTTTTAAAATTGGAAGTTTGAAATTTTGGAAATTGAGAATTTTGAAATGAATTTGAAATTTGAGAATTTTGAATTGAGATTTTTGGAAATTAGATTTTGAAATTAAGCACTTGAATTTTATAAATTTGAGATTTCGAATTTAGAAATTTGAAATTAGAAATTGAGGGACTTAAATTTTGAAATTAGGGCACTTTAATTTTAAAAATTGAGAAATGAAAATTTAGAACTTGAATTTTTGAAAATTTGAGTTTTAAAATTGAAAGATTGAATTTTAGAAAGTGAGAATTTGAGAATTTGAATAAGTTAAAGATGCAGAGCTCGATGGGCCAGCCAGTCGAGAGAATGTGGCCAAAGGGCTTGATCAAGGACCCAGGGCCTGGCCTGAGAAATAAGCTAATGACTCGGGGGTCTGCTACGGTTAGACCTAATGAGTTGGGTCTCAGTAAGTGGGTTGGAATATAATGGGTTAAGTCTAATCGTCTAAGTAAGTGAATTGGAATACAATGGGTTGAGTTTAAGGGGCTGCTTTTGTTTTTAAAAATTTCATGACTTATTGTCAAATTCTAAGCAAGTTTTTAATGTAAAAACAAAATATTTTTTCTTTTTCTATTCTAAAAGTCATTTTTCAATTAAAACAAGAAAACTCTATCATCGTCTTCAAACAAAGAGAGCGGCATAAACAACACTCACTAATAGTACTTAATAACGTGTGGGGTGGCAAGCGCTTCGAGACTACGACCCCATCCGATCCCAACCCGTTTATTTTTTTTCAATTTTCAAACCTGTCCCATTAAAAAATTAAAATGGGCGGGTTGGCGAGAATGAGAAAATTCCCAAATCCGCCAAATTTACATTTCATTTTTGTTTTTATTTTTTATTTAAAATTTTTATATGTTATTATATTAAAATTAATATATTCCATAAAAAATAAAAATATTATAAATTTTTATAAATTATTTATTAAAAAAATTATTATTATTATTATTATTATTTATATTAAAGTATAAAATAAAATAGTAATTTTTTTAATATAATCTGGGCAGAATAAAAACACCGAACCCATTAAACCCGACATGCTAAAACCAAACCCCTTCTAAGGCTGGTGGGATGGGAACCCGAAATAACCGGTCCCATTGTCATCCCTACTTATTATCCAATGTTAAAAAATAAACAACTTAATACTTAATGTTATTAAATACTATTCAACATATAGACCCCCAAAATTTGAAGGCTTATTAGGTTTATTCCTTTATGGGAGACAATCCCACATTGAAATCGAGACAAGGGAGAGGCTTCCCTTCCCGCATAAAGGGCCTCCCGATTCCGAGGCGAAAAGTAAACCATTGGCTTTCCCCACCAAAAAAAGTTGGAGACCCTAATAGCTCTTAATTAAATATTTTTTGGAGAATAAATTAAGGCATAGACTTATATAGACTCCAGCCTATTGGGCTCCTTAAATTTATTTTTTTAAGGAGACTATATGGGTCTTCCCCACATCGGGAAAGGGAGGTCCCAAGTATAGCCTCAAAAGCTTTAAAGCGTTTGATTTAAAATAAGATGGCCTTAGGAGAAATCTTGTCTCGGGGGAAATTTTGAGAGACGATCCTGGCTTTGGAGATAATTTCAACTTGAGAGGCAACTTGGTCCGGGGAGCTACCCGTCTACTAGGTAAGTTTTCTTGACTTTCTTTTTATTCTTCTTTTATATAGTTATTTTTTTAATTAATTGTCTTGTATATATTTAATTAATCATTTAATTTATAGTCTTATTATTTTATTCTTATTGTGTGTGATATTGCCGTTTTGTTTATTTAATTGAAATTGATTGTTGATGTTTTTTTTTTAATAATTCAATTTATTAATTCTTAACATAAGGAATTATCATCCACCCTTAATTTAATAAAATCCCCAAATTTAAAAATTTCAAGTTCTAAATTTTCATTTCTCAATTTTTAAGTGTCCAAATTTCAAAATTCAAATTCCAAATTTCTCATTTTCTAAAATTCAAATTTTCAATTTTAAAATTCAAGTCCTCCAAATCTCAAATTTCAAATTTTCAATGTTTCAATTTCAAAATTGAAAATTCCTAATTTCAAAAATCAAGTGTCATAATTTCAAAATTGTCTAAAAAAAATTTCCAATTTCCAATTTCCAATTTCCAGTTTTAAAGTTTATAATTTCAAATTTACAAAATTCATAATTTCAAAAAATTCAAGCGATTAATTCAAATTTTCAAATCTCAATTTCAAGATTCAGTTGTCCCAGTTTTACCTTGAAATTCCCACTTCTAAAATTCAAGTCCCCAAAAATCTCAAATTTCAACTTCAAACTCCAATTTTTAAATCTCACTTCTAAACCGTCTTCAAAATTCCCAAACACACGTAAGAATTTTACAATTCCACAAAATGGAATCTTGGGAGTTAATTTAGTAACATATAAATGGGCTTTTGGGTGGGGCCGACATTCCATGTATCATTTTAATAAATAATTTAACATATGATATAACCAATTTTTAATTGAATGTGAATAATTTGTATTTTGTTATTGCACTAACATTGTTTCTCAATTGGTAGTGCTTCTAACATGTCGTCCAGGTATACATTTTTCTCATTTGACTTTGCTTGATTATTTATTTATATATGTCTTGCATGCTTTTGTATTGTTATTGCTTATCTTCCTGTGATTCATTAATCGACAATAAGTTTGAAAGTATTTTCCTTAAATTTAGTTTTAGCAGAGACCCGACTTTAGTGGGCTCTAGAGGGTTACGCCTTCCACTGCACATTCCCGATAAGTAACCTCGAACCCCGACCTAGACTCCTAGCTTCCTGCACTGCCTTTTCATCAAGAGTCACATTTAGTTCTTTTTCTTATTTTGTTTTTTCCCTAAAAATAAAAACACAAAGTGGCGACTCCAAACCATTTTCTAAAAATGGTTTTTCAAAAAATAAAAACAAAGTCTCGCCTTTTTAAGTGGGAAATGCATAATAGCAAAAATGGGTCCACAAATTACAATCTTTCCTGGATTTTTAGTGGTCGTGTTTCTGAATATAAATTGAGGAAAATGTGGTAATTGACTTATTGATCGCTTATTATCTACTTCGTGCCAATATCACATTTATGTGTTTTGTTTGTTTTTATTTTTTATTTTTTTTTGCCTTTTATTAATTAATTTGCTTCATCATGATGTATTCTGTTGTATATTTTCTGCATTTTGATATATTGATTGCGGTATGACATTTCTGTGGTTTTTCTGCTGCATCATTTGCTCGTGATGATTACTCCCTCGCTTGACCGAATGTTGCTTGCCTAAGGGATTAATATTGATTATCCCCCCTTTAATCCCGACTCCTTAGCCTTCGTAGACTTTGTCCCTTTTGTTGTTATGTTTCGATGTTTGATTGAGACTTGTTGCTCTATGGTTCGATCTTTCAAAACTGAGCTAATGATTGTGGAGTAAGTGTCCAACGATGGGTTATTATATCTATGTTCGGGAGCATTCAAGAGGTGGCTCACATATTGATGCCGAGGGAGTCCAATTTTGAAGTCTTCAGATAGCCCGTAGCCAGATTTCCGTGGATATTTGAATGGTCATGTGCTCTCGTGTTAGATTTATTAGGTTTTTTTTTTTTTGATGCACCCACACATTCACTGCATAATTTAGTTTAATCCTCGAACGTCGAGTAATGACCGCCACATAGGCTACCCCCTCGGGATGTCGAGGAAGTGCACGGTGTGGAGTTGATGACCACCTCAGATAGCCCCGTCCCTTCGAGACGTGGGTAGAGGCCTGCGGCACCACCGGGAGGGTACAATAGCTCCCGGCTAGGGACCCCTTTAAAAGACTACCTACCCTCGTCTTTTGTGAGCCACCATTGCCAACTCTCTAGGCTTAGATCCTACTGATTAGGACTCCCATCCTACACGTGGGTGCATATGTGAGCCTTCAGGGCCGGTTTTGTCATGATACGGATCCAGATTCCTCTATTTTGGTTTCCTCTCTAAGGTATACAGAGATTGATCAGAGTATGGAGTTTCAGTGGGGTAGTTTTGTGCATAGTGATGGATTGCTTATTTTAGTTTCATTATAAAAGAATGGTTATTTTGCTCGACATTAATTCCACTTTATTTGTTTCGGTTACACTTTCAGGATTCACTGACACAAACTGGGACCATCTTCGTGGGTTAGAGTTGAGGGTAGATTAGTACGTGCACCAGATCAAACAGATATGGATCCACATGCAGTGATTATCGAAGCAGTATTGTTGAGAGGCTCGCCGCGCGCCCAGATACGCATACGGCCTGTCGAGGATTGATAGACAACAGTCCCCACAAATCTTCTTCAAGATAGGAGGATACTTAGTTTGATTACGGAGGGCACCACACCCTACTTCCACTCCGATGACTCGATGGTACCCGCCGCCTATCCCTCAAGGCACTCCTATTGTCATCCAGAGGCCTACAGAGATGATCCCGCCACACTCGATTATTCCAGTTTAGACAATTGGTGCTTCTGATGATCGCATACAGAGAGTAGAGCAGAAGCTTAGACAGTTGAGAGTTGCAGAGGGTATGGATGTGTGGGATGGATTTGATAGTACACCTGTGACCCCATTGTCACTTAAATTTCGAATGCCCGATGCCATGGAGCAGATACGGTGCAAAGAGGATGTCCAGCCGCATCATTTGAGGATATATAGCCGGGCTGGATGAGGGGCATGGAGTTTGATGAGGCTCAGCTGATCATGTTATTCCCTTTGTCACCTGAAAGCAAAGGTGGCATTCAAAGTCGGCTCACACCTGGATGCTTCGTAAGTGTGCGGACTTAGGAGGATCTCGCCCATGAGTTTATCCCGACATTCTTCAAGATTGTCACAGATGTCACTAGAGAGGTTTCGCGCTATGAGGCAGGGAGCTTATGAGATTGCTACATCATTCATCTCCCGTTGGAGGGAGAAGGTTATTCAGATGATTGATCGTCCATTAGAGAGAGAGAGATTAACATGATCATGAGGAGTTTGTAGCCCAGTTAAACTAGACATCTAATAGGTATACCGATTATGGATTACAGAGCTTTGATAAAGGCATTGTATGGTATCGAGGATGGTATGGTGCGCGGTTTATGGTCGAATTCTTCCTCTTCTAATAGTAAGGGGAAGAAACCATCTGGATCATACGGACTAGGGGAGGTAGGAGCCATTAGTTCCTTTAGACATGGGGCACCCAAGCCTCAGTATGCATCTATACGGCCGCATAGGACTTCCTACGCCCAGAGTTCAGTTCAGTATAGACCTTCCATGCCACCTCATCCGCTTAGGTTACCAGCTCCATATACTCCACCACACCTAGTTTACGCTGCATAGGTTGTGGAGAGATCACCTACTGCTCATCTTAGACCCCGAGTGCCCATAGTTCCTACACAGCAGCCTAGACAACTCAAACACTTTAAGCCACTAGGCATGCCTTTGGGTGAGGTCTTATAGACATTGATGACTGTTGGATTGCTTAGTCCATTAGCACCGAGGCCATTACCGCAGGTTGTTCACCCTTATTTTCGGATTGACCTACATTCTTATCATCGTGGACCCTCGACATACCACAAGATCGGCAATTCTTCGAGACACACACGCGCTTTGTTCAGACTCGACACTGTGGTACGTAAGGCAAATAAAGCGCCTAGCATTAGTTCTAACCCCCTTCCGACTTACTCTACACATGTGGTTCCTCCTTTAGCGAGAGGTATTCATTCTATTGATTTTGCTGAGTCCGAGGATCGCATCCATATGTTGTCATGGGATGATCAGAGGTCGGAGCCCATAGCATTTGATGATGGTTATGGCGATGACGGGGTTCATGAGGTGTTTTCGAGCCACAGATTCACTCACATGTCAAGCCAAGGCCGGGCATTACCCAGCTTTGATCCCACACCGAGGCTAGTGACTTGCCTTGTTATAGTGTTCAGACTCCTTTATTTTGACTCCACACCGAGACGCTTGGATACACCAGATCCAAGATGTTATCCGGGAGTGGAAGCAGTAGTGGTCGTGACAAAGACCCTCCGCCCATCCCGGCCTATAGATCCCGATACTACTGGGGGATGAGACAGCGAGAGAGGATGATAAGATCATCAAGAAGCACAAGAGTACACATGTCAGATCTCTGGCTTGATTTTGTTAGATTCCTGTACCACCCATAAAGAGATTCCTTGATTAGTGGCCTTCGAGTTTGATCAGCCGACAACGGCACTTCACATCACTCAGAGGGCCCCGATATTATGTCGCCACCGTCGAGCGCTTGCATTGTTTTCTCCGAGGATGACTTTATTCCCGAGGGTTCAGCACCACACTTGACCTTGCATATATTATTAGCCGGGTTGCCGGTTGTCGGTTTCATCCGTCCTCTAGACAATGGATCTCGGCCTTAAAAGTATGTCCACTTCTCACATCGCAATTGCTCTGCATATGGGCCCATAGATTTTGAGCCATCTACACGTACAAAGGAGATAGCTTATGACATCACTGTGAGAGAGGTGACGGGCACCTTTACTCGGTCGATGATCGCTGGGTCATTTTTCAAAGTTATGTTTCAAATTTTGATGATCCCTGTATCCTTTAACCTACTTAGCCCCATGCATTCATACAAGGCCGCTTATCCCATCTTCCTTCTATTTGAAGTAGTTCATTCATGATGGTCAAGTGATCATTATTTCATCTACAGGAGGGGCACATTTGACTTTTGAGCCGGTATTGGAGATTAGCCATGGGGATGATGATTTTCTTATGACCGGATTCGCTTTTGACAGACCGTGGAACCGGGGGATTTTGTTAGAGATTCAGTACCCATGTCATTTGATCAGCATAATAACACGGTCGTTTTAGACATGATGAGGAGCATGTCGTACATGCCTGGTTTGGGTTTAGGGCATCGTCAGCATGGCCGTAGCGAATTTATTACAGTTTTGGACCACAACCCACCCTTTGGTTTAGGATTTATACCCGTAGAGGCGTGAAGATTTTTTCATGCATGGCACACAACAAAGGCCGTGAGAGGGTCGATTCGACATCACATTCCATTTTGACTATCCTCTTCGCCCTACGCTTAAGGTTGATCGACTATTTTGCGGAGGGGCTTCGTAGCCATTATCGTATCCCGATGGATCGATTGATGAGCCCATCACATATTCAGCATGCTGAGCCGCATCGCCTTTTTTCACGCCCCGCCAGGTGGGTGGCTCCGACACTTCTACCACCTTGATCGCTCCTCCTTCCCGGGTGGTCTAGTGTGCTCACTGGCGCCCCGATGAGATGATGATTATGGGGCATTGATAGCTATGTCGCTTCGACGATTACGCCCATTTATATTTCTCACCGGATGGTTATTACCACCCGGTTTCTACTCCCGCACTTAGTTATCGGTGTCGTTGAGAGATGACAGGATGCCCTCTTGCTCCGCATGATGATGCCGTATTTATGGATGATGTTATCGTTGATATCAGATTCCGATATTCTAGGACATGTTGTGGAGAGTCCGATGTTGTGGACCCACCACTTTCTTTCGTGTTTTGCTCCGATTGGCTCCTCACGTGCTCCAATGATGTACTTGCCTTTCATCTATGTGATTTGAGTACTTAGCATTCACCGTCTTTTTTTATCGATGATATCGATGTACAGCACCCCATTCACCCATATCACGCATTCATAGATATTGATGATGAGCCTCGCAGCCTGATTTTCGATGATAGCTGCAATTCTGGGCTTAACTCCCATCATGCTTTACTAATGAGCGAGTTTCACCTCCCTTTTAATGACCTTGAGACGCTTGACCTTGCACAGTTGGTAATCAACCTAGAGAGATGAGGATCTACTCACTTTGTCTCCAGAATGAGAGGGATATTTTGCTCAGTTACCTGGGATTACAGCCTCGATGTTTTTTGCATGGTCATATGAGGACACGCCAGTTCCTCGACCCTTTATAGTTCAAGATCATCTACCGCCAGACTCACATGCTGGGGACCGGTTAAGCAAAAATTGGAGGCGATTACACCCGATGGAGTTTAAGGTGTGAAGGAGGAGATTTAAAAGCAACTTAGTGTCAGTTTCATATTAGTGGTCCAAGACTGAGGGCTTCACTAATGTCGGTCCCCCGCTCCCAAAAAGAAGAATCCATTAAGCTGTGGGAGTTTGTGTGGACTTTAGAAATCTCAACAAGGTGCTAACCCTAAGGATGATTTTCTCCTTCCCGCCATATTGACATGCTGGCTGATAGCACTGGTAGTGGTACATGCGACATGTTGTCTTTTATGGATGGACCGTTATAACCAGATTATGATGGCTCCCGAGGACAAAGGAGTAGCCACAATTCTATCACCGAGCTGGGCACCAACCGTTATGTAGTCATGCCGTTGGGCCGAAGAAACGGTGTGTTACGGTATCGTAGAGCACTACTATTAATCGTTCATGCAGACATGATGCAATGTGGATGTTGAGGTCTATGTGGATGATATGATTGTGAAGTCCCGTGATAAGGCAGATCACTGGGCAGCTCTAGAGTGCTTTTTCCAGAGGATCAGATGCTTTAGATTGAGACTTAATCCCAAAAAATGCACTTTTGGACTTCTGGGAAGCTCTTGTGCTACATGATTAGTGAGAGAGGTATTGAGGAAGATCCTGAAAAGATCAGAGTTATCCTTAACATGTCTCCACCATACCGATCGAGATCCCAGTTTCCTCAAGTAGGGTCAAGAATATATTAGCAGGTTTATCAAGTTGGGAACGATAGATACTTGTGGAGCCTCTCTTCCGACTTCCGAGGAAGAAACAAGCTAAGGCTTTTCAGATGATCGCGCTGCCAGGAATTGAGCCGACAGGAGAGCATTTGCTTTCCCCTCCCGTTTTGGTACCTCCCCATGCCCGATCGACCTCTATATTTTTCGCTCTAAATGTTGCTTTAAAGGGTGCATGCTAGCCCAACTTGATGATTCCGGTAGGGAGCGAGCTATCTATTATCTGAGTAAGAGAATGTTGGAGTATGAGACGAGGTACATTATGATTGAGCGCTTCTGCTTAGCTTTGGTTTGGGCCACTTGGAGATTGAGACATTACATGATAGAGTATTCTGTGCAGCTTGTTTCTCGTTTAGATCCTTTGAGATATCTGTTTGACACACTAGTTTTGACAAGCAGACTTATGAGATGGCTTGTACTTTTGACAAAGTTTGATATTCAGTATGTCACTCAAAAGTCTAGTGCTGGAGTGTTAGCAAATCACTCCTCGCCTCACTTTCTACACGACAATAAAGTGATTGATGATGATTTTCTCCTGATTTAGAGATCATAGGGGTGACTAGTTTGTCTAGTTGGCGCATGTACTTTGATGGTGCAGCTAACCATTCTGGATATGGGATAGGTGTTCTATTGATTTCTCCGCATGGTGATCATATCCCGAGATTAGTTCGTTTGGCCTTTGTGGATTGTTATCCGGCCACGAACAACATTGTTAAGTATGAGGCATGTATCCTTGGGTTAGAGACTACACTTGAGCTCGGGATTAGAAGGATGGAGATGTTTGGTGATTATAATCTAGTGATTAGACAGATCCAGTGCTTATTTAGAGTTACTAGTTTGACGACTTGAGCTACACTCACCAACCTAAAGCGCAGAATTAGTTCACCGATGCTCTGGCTACTTTGGCTTCCATGATTGACATTCCTGAAGGTGTGGTAGTTCCTCCCCTGCTAGTTGAGACTAGAAGTGTTCCTGCTTATTGTTGCTTAATTGACGAGTCGGGCTCGATGGGATGGTCTCGCTGCGTGGCACAAAGATATTTGGCCGCTCTTAGACATGGCACATAACCCGGTGTCGTAATTCGGCCAAGGACAAGAGAGCTGAGGCAATCGCCACCCGCTTTGTGACACACGGAGAGACACTCAAGTATAGGCGCATAGCCGATGGTGTGTTATCATAAGCTTAGATCGAGATTCAACCCGGGACGAGCAATGAGAGAGGTCCATGTAGGAGTCAGGGTCCCACATGGAGACATATGTTGGCTCGTAAGATTACGAGGACTGGCTATTTTTGGTTTTACCATGTAGGATAGATTGTCACGGGCTTGTTCGTAGATGTACAAAGTGTCGATGCATGGAGATCTCATACACGTTCCACCATCAGTTGCATGTATCGACCTCTGTACTGGCCATTTTCACCTGGGGGCATAGATATTATTGGGAAGATTTCGCAAAAGTCTTCTAGTGGTCATGAGTTCATTCTAGTCACTATTGATTATTTCACGAAGTGGGTGGAGGCCACTTCTTATGCAAAGCTAAATGCGACCAAGGTGGCCACCTTTATCAAATCGCACATTATTTGCAGATATGGGGTTCCTCATGAGTTTATATCGGATAGAGGTGTGCATTTCAGGGGTGAGGTTGATACTTTATTACAGAGATATGACATCCAAAGATCACGCATCGTCTACGAGAAATCGCACAAATGGGCAAAGAGAGAGGCCATCACCAAACAAGAATATTAAGAGGATTCTCAAGAAGATGATCGGTGACTTTTCAAGATCGGTCCGAGAAGCTTCCTTTCGCACATGGGCGTATCGACCTCCTTCTTTCAAGACTTCATAGAGCCACACCTACTCTAGTTATACACATGATGTGGCTTTTGCCCGTTGAGATAGAAATATGGATCCTTGAGAGTAGCCCTGTGAGCAAAGATATTTCCGCAGGCCGAGTGGGTTCGGGCCACGGCCGATTAGCTTGAACACTCGTTAGATGAGAGGAGCATTGAGAGTCGACCATATTCAGGCTTACCAAAGGAAGATAGCCCGCACTTTCAAAAGGCGGGTAAAGCCTAGATCACTACAGCAAGGCGATTTGGTTTTGAGAGTCCTAAGAGGATTAGTCACCGACCCTAGAGGGAAGTTTAGACCCAACTCGGGAGCGCACCTACATTATTGGGGAGTCAATTCCTGCAGGAGCCGCATGGTCGGGCGGATCCTAGATGGAAACCACCGTAGTCAACTAAATGTGGATCAACCGAAAAGTTTTACCGCTTGAGACCTGGTCAGACAGGTGGCCATCATTTCTGCTAGCCACATACCTAATCACTTGTTACCTCACATTTTTTTTACCGTTGCTTGCCCATCGAGCCCCACACACGTATTTTCGCCTATTTTCTCTCTCACAAATTCCGCTTGCCTCTTTTCATACCCAGGAGGAAATCCTCTAGTGTGTGGATGCCTTAGTTTAGGGATCTTTTGAGTTATAGATACATTGACATATTCTCTACATCACCTTACCACATTCACTTCATTGTTTCCGCTCAATTTCATAGTTTCTATGTTTTCACCATTTCTTTCTATCTGACTTCTCATTCTATCTCATTCATTCCCACTTAAATCAGTGATCTATTCATTTTACTACATGGGGGGGGGGGGTTTGTCATGTCATCCCTTCACTCATTCCATCGACATTTATTCAGAGAGAGACTTTAGTTTGTGAGGAGTTTTATGTCATTTCATTAGAGTTAATTTATTTGCACCTTCTCGCGCTGGGGGAGATATGTTCATTTATTGCCAAATTGGTTTTTCTCTCATTATTTCATTCGAGTCTATGCGCAAAAAAAAAACAAAAACAAAACAAAAACAAAAAAAAAAACAAAAAACAAAAAAAAAAAACTAAAAAAAACAAAAACAAAAGGAAGAAAAAAAAACATAAAAGAAAAAAAAATATATAAATAAATGCACACGTATATGTATTCAATATAAGTATTCCTTGAGTTCGTATGTGGATTTATGAGGATCATTGTCTTTAGTGTATGTATTACATGTGGGAGTTAAAGTATGTGGGTTTCAGAGATCCTAGTATCATGTGCTTACTTTAGATTTTATTAATGGTACTATGAGATGGTCGATCCTCTCTAGGGGCTCACAGTCGGGGTCATATTCATCATCCGATTTGTGACCGCCCGGGCAGAGCTCCATGCTAACCAGATCAACCATGGAATACATGTGGCCATTGGGTCTTAATGCCACAAAATGAGTGTCTAGAGACTCAAACATGAGTAAAAATGGCGCAGGCCCATACATCCATACTTACAAAATATAACTTGACTATATTACAGTTTCAATAGTTAGTGCACTCTTATACAAACATGTATCAATAAGAATATTTCATACATGTTTACAAAAATATATATTCAAAGCCACTGCCCGCTTTTCTCAAAACTGCCTCTAGTGAGCTGCCTCCCCGAATACCCCGCACTGAAAAGGATCCCCACGACAAGAGCAATGCCCAATAGTTGAATTTTCCTACTTGGGTTACTCCCCACCTAAGTGTTCATGCAATGGCACACCAAACATTCAAGTAAAACATACAATTCCCTACTCAAATATCTACATGCTATGGATGAGAATGTGACTCACCCATCCCCACATCTCGAAAGCTCCTCACTATCTCCCCACGCATGCCTGGCTGCGTGGAGAAAAACACCGCTTTCAAAACAAAAAGTTTTTGTTCTTGAAAACATATTACCAATTTCCGATAAAATTCTATTGGACAACCTTCCGAGGTGAATTGCTAGATAACTCTCCCAAACACTCATGGGTCATCCTCCAAGATGAACTGTTGGACAACTCTTCAAGGCAATTCTTCGGAAAATCTTCCCATGAAATTCCTTTGACAACCATGTTTTTCATGTAACACCCCAAATTATACCATAACGGTTTGATAACATGTTTAGGGTATAATAAAAGTAATAGTATATTTGTCCGGAATAAAATAAAGACAAAATAAAATAAGCAAGAACGGAATTAATACAATAGTCTGCAGTAATTACTAGTTACTAACTGTGTGACCTAAGGGTCATAATTTAATAAGTTCATATGCCAAAGTAGAAATATATGTTAAATCAAGAGTAATAGGAGTCGAGGACCAAAGAGTAATAAAGAAAGATATTAGGAATGAAATAAGGACAGTGGAAGAGACAAGTGGCTTAAAGGAAGAGGGAGAAGTTTCCTCCTCGGATCGAAAGTGAATAAATAGATAAGACCAAAATAAATATCTCATTTTGGTCTTGGAGAGAGAGAGAAGAGAAGAGAAGAGAAAGGAAGAAGAAGAAGAAGAAGAAGAAGATCACAGGTATGGATACATGTCTTGGGTTGTATGGAACTATGAGTATGTGAATGTAAATTACAAAAGGAAATCCGGCTGTCTAGAACGTTTAGATACATGGTTTGAACCCTTTTTTGTGTAATGGTTTGGGTTGGAAACCCCAAACTCATTTCTGTTAGGGGTGAGCTGAGAAGAGCTCCTAATACTCTATCGGGTGTGTTTCTGAATGCTGGTCCAGTTGCAAGTTGAACCAAGAAAATTCCTTATTTTGATCACATGAAGTAGCCGGACCTTAGAATGGGTTTTTAGGTAATAAATAAAGGGAATTTGGAAGTGAGTCCTTCTAGAAAATTGTATCCACATCAATGTACTTGATGTTAGGCTTTTGAATTTCTCAATTTGGACCTCTGTATACCAAGTTATGGTCCTTTTACCGAGGTTAGCTCAACTAGATCTAGTAGGGTCACTTCTGTCCATTGGGGTCAATCAATGATCCTTAGAACGGGTTTTGGGTCAGAAATAAAGAGAATTTTGGCAGTAAGTCCTTCTGGTAATTGTAGCCACATCAATGAACTTGATGTTAGACTTTACTTCACCTGACTCTTGTAGACCAAGATCTTTTACTCGAACGCTTAAATGTGCGAGAGGTCAGCCTCCATAGAGGTCGCCCAATAGAGGTCGGCCAGATCATGCAAAGAAAGGTCGCCAGATTCTCATGCAGAAGGTCACACTTTACGCAACGTAGTCGCAAAGAGAGGCTCAAGAGGACCTCATGCAGCAAAGGTCAGCAAACCTCATGCAACAGAGAGGTCGCCAGACTGCTCAGAGCTTCCAAACTCATCCGGGCTCAGTCGGGCCTCTTCTAGGTTGACTACGTATGACCTCCAACTTCGGAAGGTCATAACTCTTTCGTCGAAACTCCGATTCGGGTGTTCTTGGACTCTATGGAAAGCCCATTGAGTCAAGAATCCATTCATATGCCTGAGGAAGATATTAGATGTCGTAACAGGCACATTGAGATCGCCCAAAGCCAGTCAGCTCTACTTAGTTCAGATTTGACTACATATGGCCTCCCAACTTTGGAAGGTCATAACTCCTTCGTCCGAACTCCGACTGGTGCTCTGGACTCTATGGAAAGCCCATTGAGTCAAGAATCCATTGATATTCTGCTGAGGATATAGTGTCAAACTGAGGTGTTAGGACTGAGCTCACCGAGGTCGCCGGCTTTGTCCGGGCCTCAGATTTGACTACGTATGACCTCCAACTTCGGAAGGTCGTAACTTCTTCGTCCGAACTCCGTTTAGGGTGTTCTTGGACTCTATGGAAAGCCCATTGAGTCAAGAATCTATTCATATGCCTGAGGAGGATAGCAGGTGTCAGACCGAGGTGTCAGACCTAGTTTACCGAGGTCAGGTCAGCTCGTCTGGGTGTCCCTACGTATGACCTCCAACTTCAGAAGGTCATAACTCCTTCGTCCAAACTCCGATTCGGGTGTTCTTGGACTCTATGGAAAGCCCATTGAGTCAAGAATTCATCCATAGACAGCTTGATAAAATTGGAACTCATATTAGTTTCAGAAAACACGAAAAAGAGGTAGGTACTACAAAAATCCATAGTTATTCATTATGAACGCCCTATTATGAATCTTACAACAGCTCATAAGCATACAGGGTAGCATAGTTATTTATGTACATAATGAGATATGAAAATGTAAAGATATGAATAATCGATTATATATATATCACATATGATTACCGAACGACAATAATTATTCGAAATATGAGATAAGACATCAACATAAAATACATATTGATCAGTTCGCTTAGAACCCGGTAGGGATAGACGGGCATGCCTATTAGGAAAAACAAGTTCAGCAAAGATATAAGTTCTCAAGTATCGAGGCCCCGTTGGTCGATGAGATAGATCCTCGTTTAGATCACGTGGCCCCGAAGGTCACTATAGCGCCTTCGCCCTTATAGACCACCTGCTCCAATATTGCTGAGTACACTTCGCGCCCTTATAGATGGTCATTGTCTCTGCATAATGATACAAACGCTTTCAAGCTCTTTATAGACCATCGTTTCACACAAGGAGTACAAATACTGGCCCTTATAGTTTCCTCAGATTCAATTTCTAAGGTTTATGCATATGAAACATAAAAAGAAATTGACAGGTATATGCAAACAAAATGTAGAGAAGATATGACATGATATGAGAAGATAAGATCGCATGATGATAGCATACAACTACAAGAACAAAGAAGTAAAGTACAAGAGATGACATGAAAAGTATATGGAAGATGATAAGAAATGAAACGTTATGAAAAGTATATATATAAGGAGAAATGATAAGAATCAGAATGTTATATGTGTTATATGCATTTGTATAGAAGTATGGTGACCCTTAATAAGAGGTCATCCATGTGTACACTCAACTAACAGAAAAGCTTAGCACGTGTTCAACTGCAGGTAAGCCGTAAGAGGAAACCAAGAGGACCGGGCAATCCACATCAGCGCCAAAGGCTACCATCAATAGGTGCCTACCGGAAGACCTTTTAGGTTCCTTTGTATATGAAATTTTGTAAACCAATGTAAATATTGTAAATGTTGAACACTTCCATATATGGAGCTTGTATATATATTTTGTAATCCGGTCACATGTAATATAATACAAGTTAATTGTTTAACATTATATGAATGAACTAGTTTAAAGTTTATACGTGAAGGAAAAAAAATGACCTTTCACTTGACACCCTATCGAAGTCGGGGCGCTGGCATTTCATGTCAAGGCACTCATACTCTATCGCTTCGTTACCTGCATATGAAATGCAATATTCTATTTGCCAATAATTCATGCACATATATGCATATATTAACAAAATTCACAAAGCTTATGTTATTCCATTCACAGCAATAACACTAATATTAGCCACATAGGTTATTGAACAATCCTAAGTAAATTATCTGAATCGCCCAAGGCATCGTAATCAACAATACCACATGTTATTCAATCATAGCAATAACATATCAACACACAAGCAACACATACAGTCCATCGTCAGTTTCGGACTGTTCCAAACCACTCTTGGGATTTCTCCACTAAGTCCAAGTTTTGGCACCGAATGAATCCATTATTCTAGCCCCTAACATCCCTTAACCATTAAATGGCTTCTAGCCAAAGAATAAATCAAGTAGAGAAACCTACTGAGTTTGTCAAAACTCCACACACGGCATTCATGCGGTAGCCTCAGTGGAGATCAACTCTTGCCTCTGTCTCTAGGATTTGATCATGACCGATTGTCTAAATTCAGAGAAGTGAGCTTCTCTCTCTAAAACCTCTTCTTCTTCCTTCTCTTCTCTCATGGTTTCCCTCACAATCAAGTTGGTCAAGATGTAATAAGATGACTGTCCCTCCATGTCACACACGGCCACTCTTATTGGCCACCTTAGGAATCACCCTTATCCCTTATCCATCTACCATGGATTCTCACCCACTCACATATTGCCACATGTCTCTCATGGGTCCCATTTGAACTCATGTTTGACTCATTCTACACATGACACGTGGCACCTCTTGAGCCACTCAAAATGTGCCAAATGTCCCGCACCACTCCCGGTGCCTCGAAAAACATGAAATTCCTATTATCTCATAATTTGATGAATTTGACGTGGTGGTTAGATTTCTCATGAGACGATTCCAACTACAAGCTCATTGCCATTATCCACATCTAAAATTCCAGATTGACCGAAATTACCATTTTATCATTTTTCATAAAATTAGAATTTTCTAGGGTCTTACATAATTTGTCAACGACATGTCTTTCCCATGCAGTGATTTGGGTAGATTCATCATATCATCATCAGTTTTTTCCATACTGTTATTTATCTTCTTGACTTCATACCTCTCATTTTCACATTTATCACCTCATATGTTTATTGATTTCGAGTTTGATGTTCCACTCTACATCCTTTTCCTCTTACCTATCTCACCACATGTTACACTTTTTGCATCACATCATTATTATTAGTACCATCGATGTTCTTGTGTCCATGGCTCATGAGACTTCCTATGCATGTGGCATTCCACACACGAGGGCATGTTTGACTACTGGGTTTTGAGCCTAGTTTCCTTTATTTCTTTTACTTTATCACCCTAAGCCTACATTACTACTGTCATAAGACCACCTCGAGACCATGGGATTTAATGTTTTCTTGATAGCATTCTACTTGATAGGTATTTGAGACTTGGTCATATTCGACATTATTATGTATTTTTCAGAGATGCCTTGCTAGTGTCGGGATCCATCTCTATCGCGGTCCCAGTCGCGACTAATCTGAGGCTGCCTTGTTACCGGGGGATGCAGAGATTTAGACCGACCTCGACATGTCGCGATCGCATACCCCTATATGCTCAGATCATTCGATGTGCTTGTTTGTGCAGACAAATCTCTGTCGGTGATGATCAGAAACATATTTTGATATTGGTTTCATCACATCTCTATCGATGGCATACATGTCATACTTGGCACAACCCTTATCCGCCAGATAATCGTAATTTGTTTGCTTGCATACAATTGTATTATCGAGAATGAGTCTTGTTAATGAAATTTGCGTATGTCATCATGTTATGATAGATGCCACATCGGGCATATCCTCATTCGGGGATCGCTTAGAGGTGGTCGATGAACCAAACAAATTTATCGAGGATATGAGCTGTTAAGTGACATTTTTGACTTCATCATGTTTCGTTACAAACAAGATCAAGCATACCCCTCTAATCTCCGCTTTACTATCAGCAGATCAAACGCTCGGGACTTGCCTCTACATACGCGCTCAAACTGCCTTCATGGATCGACAGCCCGATTTCATTCCGCATCACACCACTCAGCACAAGAAATCAAACGCTCGTATTTCCTTTTTGCATATCGCCCACTTCGCCTTTATATGGATCAGATGTTCAGATCCATCCGTGACACATTTGCTAGCAATTCACACCAGAGTCGTGACTTCATCTTCTCGCATATCTAGACTTCGCTTTATATGGATAAGATGTCTGACTTCATCCTCAGATCACATTTTCTAGTTAATCGTAGATCGTGACGCTCAGACCGTCTTGCATATTAGCTCAAACTTCGCCTTTATATGGATCAGATGAACAGATCTTATTCAGATCACATTGCTAAGACTAATAACAGATCGCTCGCATTTCGTTTTGCATATCAAAGGTTCGTACTTCTCGCTTTATATGATTATATGTTCGCACTTCATTTTGTATCACATTTGGCAGACGCAATTAGACTTTCGACTTCATCTTTTATACGACGCTCATACTGTGATTTAATTCCTATACATCTTGAATAAAGGCTAGGCTTCGCCTCATGTTTCGCTTCGTGCCGTACATTCCCAATGCCTCACCATAATCTCACCTCAGATTTATCTTTATCGGGAGATATATATCGCTACGCATTCATGGTCGCTTAGCATTGCCCACTTTGACCACATGGCTTTTTCTGTTATCTCACTTTCCATTTGCTAGCTCATGAGTTTGTTACAGTCTACATTTCAACCATTATGGGTTTTTATTAGCATACCATTTTCCTTAGAGCTTATTCTCTAACGGGTTTCACTATTTTGTCGAAATGCTCACATTTTTTTATGACAAAGATGACGGTGTTCATCATGAGACAAAGGCACATGACCATTCTAGCACCCATGGCGGGTCGACTTCTTCGCTGGTTTTGTATTTCGATATTGTGTTTCATTCGAGATGACCTTCTCAGATGGAGGTTGATCTATATCACGCGGACTATAGGTTATCTTGTTTTTTTTCCTCTGCACCCAGGTGCCCAGCCCTCTTGCCTTTGCTCTGGTGTCCCTCTTGGACACTTTTGGGGTCTCATTTTTTTCTTCAATAGAGTTCATCACTTCACTCACTTTTCACACCTTCGTTTTACTTCATTGTTCATGTTCGTTACACTCATGAACCCTATCGAAAAAGGGCATATTTATAAACCCCCAAAATTTGAAGGCTTATGAGGTTTATTCCTTTGTGGGAGGCAATCCCACATTGAAGCTCGATAGAAGGAGAGAGGCCTCCTTTCCCATAAAGGGGCCCTGATTTGGAGGAGGAAAAAAAGAGAAACCATGGGCCTTCCCCACCAAAAGTTGATACCCTAATGGCCCTGACTAAATATTTTTGAAAATAAATTAAGGTGCATGTGCCTATAATTTAGGCCACATTAGTTCCTTTTAGTTTATTTTTTATGAGATCTATGGGTCTTCCCCTCCACATTGAGGAGAGGTCCAAGTGGTTCAAAATTTAAAGGTTTGATTAAAATAAGATGGTCTTCTGGGGAAATCTGCCTGCAATAATTTTAGGAGACGATCCTTGTGGGAGGCACTTAACTGAGAGACAACTCCACCAGGAGCTACCACTACTATGTAAGTTTTCTTGAATTTTTATTCTTCTTTTTTATAGTTATTTTTTTTAATTAATTGTCTTGTATATATTTAATTAGTTATTTAATTTATAGTCTTATTATTTTATTCTCCTTGTAAGTATATTGTTGCTTTTAATTTATTTAATTAAATTGGTTGTTGATGTTTTTTTTTATAATTCAATTTATTTTTCTCAACATGAACTATCACCCACCCTAATTTAATAAATCCCCAAATTTTAAAAATTGCTCTAAATTTTCATTTCTCAATTTTTATATCCAAATTTCAAAATTCAAATTCCAAATTTCCCATTCTAAAATTCAAATTTTTCAATTTTAAAATCTGTCTTCCAAATCTCAATTTCAAATTTTCAATGTTTCACTGCAAAATTGCAAATTCCTAATTTCAAAATCAAGTGTCGACTTCAAAATTCAAGTTCCATAATTTCAATTTCTAATTTTAAAGTTTATAATTTCAAATTTACAAAATTCATACTTAAAATTCGCCATCACCCTCAAATTTCCACCACTCAAGATTGTTGTCTTGTCTTAAATTTTGAAATTCCCAATTTCTAAAATTAAGTCCCCAAAATCTCACTCTCAAATTTCAACCTAAACTTCCAATTTTTCAAAACTTCAATTTCAAACCGGTCTTCGTATTCTCTAAACACACGATTAATTCTCTACAATCTCCACAAAATGAATCTTGTAGAGTTAATTTGTGTAACATATAAATGAGTTGGTGGGCTCATTCCATATATCATTTTAATAAATAATTTGATATATGATTTATAACCACTTTAATTGAATGTGAATAATAGATTAAGTATCGTACTAACATTGTTTCCTAATTGGTAGCGCTTCTAACATGCCGTCTGTGCATACATTTTTCTCATCCGACTTTTGTCATTATTTATTTATATATATCTTGTATGTTCTTTGTGTGCATTGTTACCGCCATCTTCAGATTCATTTAGGTCACAATGCCCATATTTTCCCAACATTGCTTTAAGAATCGACTTTAGGGCTTAGATGCACACACGCTTCCATCGCAGACTTTCGGAGCAGTTAGAACTCAATTCCATTCCAGACCTCTGTTGTCCCACCTGCCTTTTCATCAAGAATACATTTATGCTTTTCTTCTTATTTTATTTTTTTCCCCATTAAAATAAACAAAAATAAGCGATTTACTCCAAACCATTTATCAAAAATGGTTTCTCAAAAAATAAAAAACAAGTTTCGCTTTTAGGAACTGAGAATACTTCAAAATGCGGAGTCCATTACAACATTAAGCCTGTACTTATTCAAAGATTAAGTAAAAAAACAAACACCACATGTTAGCCCAATTTAATGTGTTTGACTTTGCTATGTTGGACTTAATTTAATGTGTCAACTTCCATATATTGTCCTAATTTAATTGGTTGGCCTAATGTGAAAACTAATTTATAGTGGGGTTTGTTTTTTTTTTACTTAATGTTGAATAAAAATTTTTTTTAGCTTAATGCTGAATAGTACTTAATAGCACTAAGTCTTAAGTTGTTTGTTTTTTAACATTGTGTAGTGAGTAGGGATGACAACGGGATGGGTTATTCCGAGTTCCCGCCCTGTCTCACCCTTAATGGGATGAGTTTGGTTTAACTGTAATCGGGTTTTTAGCGTTCAGGTTTATTTTCCCAAACTCGAGGCAGGTTCAGGTAATGTTATTCCCGCCCCGCCTCGATTATATTTTAAAAATATTTTATTATTATTATTTTATTTTATACTTTAATATAAATAATTAGAATAATTAGAATGTTTTTTAATAAATAATTTATAGGGTTCATAATATTTTATTTTTATGAAATATATTAATTTTAATATAATAAAATTAAAAAAAAATAAATAAAAAAATAAAAATAAAACTAATGTAAATAAGGCATTTAGAAGTTTTCCATCTCTCGCCAACCCGCCCGCCCCTCTACCCTTAATAGGATAAATTTGGTTTAATTGTAATCGGGTTTTTATCGGGTTCGGGTTTATTTTCTCAAACCCGAGACAGGTTCGAGTATTGTTATTCTATTTCGCTTCTAATTATATTTTAAAATATATTTTTATTATTTTATTTTATACTTTGAATATAAATAATAATAATAATAATTAGAATGTTTTTTAATAAATAATTTATGTAATTCATAATATTTATTTTTATGAAATATAATAATTTTAATATAATAAAATTAAAAAATTAAAAATTAAAATAAAAACAAATCAACGTAACTTATCAAGCTGGTAATTTTTCCCATCCCCACTAACCCACTCCCGCCCGCGAATTTTTTTAAACGGTAGTGCCGCACTGGAAGCCATTCTCACCCTTCACTTGGTTACCTCTTAAGTCTACACTTGACAGTCTACAATTGACTTCAAATAAGAGAACATTCTCTAAGGTTAAAAATAGGAAAAGACAAAAATACCCTCAATTGGGGGGTCTACACGTATATTATTTATTTTTATTTTCAATTAAGTTGATTTAAAAAAAAATAAGTTTTAATTAAGTTTGTAATGTGAGATATAATACTTATATTAATTTTTGTTATTATAAAATTAAAGATATATCTTTTATATCAACACCTTGCGGTACACGAATAAAAGCATTATACTGTAAAAAACTAAAAGGCCACTTTTCAATGGCCAAAAACTATTGCTTCGTCTCCCCCAACGTTCACTGTATTCTTCAACCAATTGACACGAAGAAGCATCCAAGAAAAGAGAGTGCTTGCTTTAATCTCCATCGAAGCTAAGCCATTATTGGGCAAAAGATGAGAAAACCTTCAGACATATATGAAAAGAGAGTGAAAAGGAAGACGCTATTAATGGTTTATCCATTAACAATAGAAACTGAATAAAAAATCATTCTAAAAGTTTAATATCATTTCAGGCATTTTTTAATTCTCTTAGTGAAGTTACTTTTAAAAAACATTTTACAAAGATGTGAGTACTATAATGCAATATGTAAAAGTGAATTGAAGTTAAAAAAAATGCAATAGAAAAAAACTTGCTTAGATTAAGTGCTTTTAAATGTAAACTTTTTACTTTCATTTTATCAAAAAAAATTATAAGTTAAATCTATTGAACATAAAAAATATATATATAGTTTAAATATAAAATTAATAAAAAGTAAATCATAAATTATATAATATTGTTATTATTATTATTATTACTATAAATATTATTATTATTATTATAAACATTAACATCATTAGGAAATCAATTAAATTGAAAAAATCGATCAAATCAAATCGAGCCAAAATATAAAAATAGAGCAATAGCTTGGTTGTTGGTTTTAATTTCAAAATATAAAAAAACCAAAACGAACTGATAATAAATGTTATCTTTTAAATTTTTATTCTATTTTTTTGTTTAAGTAAACTTTTATTCTATTTTTTAGGTTTGGTTTTTGGAACACTCAAAATTTTAATGAGTTATGAGTTTTCCTATTATAGTCTTTTAAACTTCTATGTTGTTTTAAAATTTTGAAAAACTTTTAAAAAAAATTATACTATTTATCATGTTCATGATAATGGTGGATCCAGATAAATCTTCAAAAGTAATAATATTTTTTTATTTATATTTATGTTTTTCATTTTCTACGTGTAAGCATTCAAGTCTAACAGCGGAAACGTAAAAGAACAAAAAAAAACTTGTTTTTCTCCTGATCTTGGTGTTTTCAACGCTTCAAGTTTGAACAAAACTCTTGGTTTTGATCGATAGTCCACGGTACAAACACCCTTCAAAGTTTTTTTTCTATGTTCTTCTTTTATAGATGATATTGAAAGAGATCCGAATATTAAAAAAACGTCAACCTTAAGATAATTTTAGAACCCACATTTATAGGTTTCTGAAAGTCCTCTATTAGCAAAGAGACATGTCCCTTCTCAGGGATGTGTCTCTTGGTTTACAGATTACAGGTCAAGCCCCATAGGCCATCCAACTCATAACCCAACATTCATGGCTCGCCCATGATAGGCTTGGCCTCTATTTCAATCATCATCCAACAATTCCAACAGAGTTTAATTCATATAGGTGAACAGATCGTATGACCTGAGGCACACTGATGGTGGGAGTTCCAATACAAACCTATCCATAGGCCATATAGAAGACCCCAACCTCATAAGGATAACGAAGTATTTATTTACCCCGAGTATCTTTCTCAATACACATGATCAAGTATTATTCAATCCCTCTATAATCCATACTCAGATTTCTTACTATTACTCAGTATTCTAAGTTATTTGAAGTTTTTCCAAGCAAAGCAACTTCGGTCGATGAATTCAAGTAATGAGTGTATAGAAAAAATACTCTTTCTTTCACCCTCATACCACTCAAATTTGAGTTAACTCGCTTTCTAGGAATGCTCCGTTAAGCTGAATCATTCCATAACTATGGGATACATCCTAAGATATCCAACATTAACTCATCAAATCGTGATATAATCAAAAGTCACAAAGGGTAAGGAAATATGAAATTCATATCTAGGATTTATGAGACTCACATAGCGAAGAAGTAGGGATCCATTCTCTCACTTCCCAATTAGTCGTCTAGCACATGTAGTATGAAATGCATGTTATGGTGGAGCATCTCTTTCTTGTTAATGATGAAAGAATGTATGCAACACCCCAAAAATACCTTAGAATTCTTATAATAATTTTATTATATTTTTCGGGTATGAATTGAGCGAAACTTGGGTTTTTTCTAGGAAAAACTGATAAATTGTGAAATGTGAAATGAATATGTGAGCATATGATTAAATGTTATATGCTAAAATGAGGAATTAATTGAACCCAAAAATTAACCCAAGTGAAAAAAAAAGGGCAAATTTGGAATTTGTAAAATAAGGACTTAAGGGTCTAATGAAAATGACTAAATAAAGAGAATTAAATGAGAAAGAGCAATTGAAGTGCTAAATGAGAAAATGAGAATGAATAATGAGAAAAAGCCAAACAAGGCTTAAGGAGGAAATGAGACCTAAGGTTAATTTGAGACTAAGTTATATGTCTATGTGATTATTGAGATTAAGAAAAGATAGAAGTATACGGCTATAAAGCATTTTGGGAGAAGCTTAAGTCAAAAGAATGCATTTTGTGGCCAAACAAGGCCTTATGAAGAATAAGTGATATAAGACCACACTTGGTCTAAGAATGCAACACTTCAGTAAAAACGTGTTGGAGAGCCGAGAGAGAAAAGGAAGAAGAGAGCTAGGCAAGTGAAGCATCAAGTTGGTGGGATTGTTTCCCTATTTCTTGTTACAAGAGATCAAGAACCTACAAGAGAAGATTTTAAGAGATTACAGAAGAAAATCAAACCTTACCTTTCCTCTTGTGATTTTTGGTTTGGGAAAAAAGCCCCACCTGGGAAAAAAGAGGTTCTTGTTGGATTCTAACCCACTTTTGAGTTGTTTGCTGATTCATAGTGGTTACATATACATGAGTTTAGATGTGAGTTATTTGAGTTTTGCATGAGAAATAGAAAATTCCTGGCCATTTATAAAGAGAACTCACACATTGGTACTGCACCGAAAGTACTTGCATCTATAGCATTTTGAGGGGGAATGGTACCAAATTAAAAGTTAGGTACCGATAATACTGGTCAGTTGAAGGACTGTACCGGTACCGATCAAAGTGGTGGTCATTACCCAATGTTCTAAATTGAACCTATTTTGGGCATTTGCACTATTAGTCCCAAATATACACCAATTGTTATGAACCTTAATAAAGAATTAATGGGGTTAAAACAAGAATGAAAACTCATGAAAATGCACCGCACTCGCGCCTATGAAACGAAGTCGTCATGCATTCTAGTGTCTTAACTCAAACCAAGTAACTAAATTATTAATTGTCATTCATTAAAAATGGAGACAATTATTATCCACTAAGAGGCAATTGTTATCGGGACTAGGGACGGCGAGGATCACTCTAACCAGGACCGAGATCAAGAAGAAAAACGATCACAAATTTCTTCAAGTTAGCCTTCTCAGACCTTTATTACATCTGCATTATGTTCTTTTGTTCGTACCATAATCATATTCGGTTTCAAGTGTTTCGTAGTCAAATAACCAAATGATTGCATGTAATATGCATACGTCAATTGAAAGGTAATATGAAATTGCATAATGTTTTGAAATAGAGAAATCATGAATTGTCAAATATTTGTTTGTGCGGCATTTATTTGAATTGGCAAATGATATTGTCATATCAGGACATAAATCTTAATCGAAGTGAATTTAGAAATGTGATATTTGGAAGGCTGACAAACACCGTACGTGCGATTAATTAATCAGAAACGAATTGGTCAATTCTTGACATCTTGAATTAAATCAATATATCGAATGACCAACATGGCAGGATGCACCAATCGGTATCCGTCATGAAGGTAAACCGAAATTGTTCAACAGTCTCACATGGCGTGATACACCACCCCAAGATTCGTTTAGTGATGGTAAATGTCCCACTTCGACGAGATGCACTAATCAACATCCGCCATGATGAGTACACATTTTAGTTTCACCACTTGGCGTGGATGCACCAATCGACATCCGTCATGATGGGATCGAATGACGAAATGTGTAAGCACATTACCAATACAAAAAGGATGTGATTCACCAACTAACTGCTGCGAATATGAATTTATAGACAAAAGTGAAATAACAAACTTGATGAAAATAGGATTTGTAAACTAAATACATCATTGGGAGTATATGCTCAATCTCATGATTTGAGTAAGAATTATAGTTATTAAATTAACATTTTGACATGATCAATGATTTGTAAAGTGAAAGTATGTGAAAATGAATAAGTATGAGTATAGTTTGGATATAAAAGGTGCATAGTTTTATGATAAATGCATGTCGTGTTAAACTAAAATTTGAATAGAATCAGATAGAATCCACTACATAAAAAATGCTACAGTTTTATCTATGCTACAGTTTTTGTATAAATGTGAAAGAAGGCAAGATCAAGAAGCTGTAGAGCCATAGAGAAAGTTATGCGTATAAGCATATAAATTTCACATATTTAGTTACTATTTCTTTGAACATGCGATATTTTGTGAACAAAAGTTAATATCCTAAATAAGACTGTATAATACTGTAGTGGCATGATATGCCATTTTTGTAAACGACAGGCAAAGAATGTTTATGGCCTACTAATTGAAATGCTTCCGCACAATTGAAAAACTCTAAAATGAAATAACATAAATAAAAATGTTTTGATAAGATAAATGAAACGGCCGGAGTAAATCGGGTTCGATTCGAATCCGCCATTCGACGGGGCCAAGGATTCGGTCACACACTTGGAAAAAAGAAAACAACAAACAAGTAACAAAGAATCAACGAAAGATCCTAGAACTCGTTTCGATCCGCGACCTGGGTCGGACCGGAAATGGGTGTTATAGTGTATGTCTCACTCTAAATTATAAAACAAATAACATCATATGAGTCTTAGTCTTGTTGCTCTGAAAGCGCCAAACCTGAAACTTTTGTTTCCACATTCCACGATGTTAAACAACAAGTTCCACACTCATCTTCCTTTAAATAAACCCATGTGTAAGACCCGAGAAAATTCTAATTTTCTAAAAAATGGCAAAATCGTAATTTCGATCAAAACCCAAAATTTTTCTAGATCTCGGATGAAGAAACGGATTTCACCGAAATCTAGCTATCACATCGACCCGCCCCACCTCGAGACAATGAATTTGCATCGCTGGCGCACGGTAATCTGCGCTCATAAAACGACATGATGTGACAAAGTCACTATACATGTACTCACGTGACATGTCGCATGAGTAGAGAGAGGATGGAATGACGAATGAGATAGTGCCAGCCGAAATCCAAGCTTAAGGACATGATTGGCATTATGTGATTTGTGAATGATAATAAGACAAAATAACCAATAGTGTTCATCTTCTCCCTTTATTTAAGAGCCAAAAAAGTGAAGGAGGGAAAAGATTTACAGTAGCTTAGGTTTTTGATATTTTTAGAGAGAGAGTGTGCGACTTCTCTAAGATCCTCACATCGGACTGTCAATTTCTTCTACAGTTGTCGATTCACGCAGCCGAGGGCTGCTGCGGTACTGGTTTGAGGAAGTTTCGACAAACTCCACAGGCAGGGTTTTATCCTACTTGTTTTACTCTTGATTTAAGTGCTTTGTGATGCCTGTTGGTTTGAGGCCTGAATCATTGATCTGCCCCGCCCAACCATGAAAATTGAAATCCAACAAATAGTCTGCAAAATAGATCAGAATTAAAACATATCATAGATTTATAACACAAATCATATTTGATATGAGGTTTGAAACATGATTTCAAGTTCACAAAGTAATCCACAATGATTTACTTGACTGCAACAGAGTCCCAGTGAACACCGCTTCTTCCATTTAATATAGTTCCACAAATATCTAGAAGGCAAATTTATCAGTGGTTCCAACCAATCAATGCAATGATGATCATTCATGTGGAGTCAATTTTTAAGAAACACTGTAGCACACAGTGATTATTTATAAAGTTAGTATATATGAGCCATATATTACATGTTAGGCAATTTTGTAAAGTTGAATGTATGAGCTATATCATATAACTGAAAACTCAGTCAAAAAATATATAAAGAAAAATGATCTTCAAAAACGGTCGAGCCTATGCGAATTCATCTATGATTCTCCTGAGAATGTCGGGAAGGGATGTCCACCATATGCCTGAGGTTCAAAACAGCTGGAAAAGCCTTCCATCATCATCTTCCTGAGGTCCATATTTGCCCACACTTTATGAAATTTCAGAATACAAATGTTTGAAAACATAGTTTTTTCACATACCAAGTGAGGAGTCAAAGATGATCCAAAAAGAATTACACAATATGATCTCAACATGATCTGAAATTCACTTTCACATATTTATATCTATCATCATATACTTAGGTGAGTAAACTGAATACAGATCTCAATGTGCTCCATTATAGTCACCTGTCTGATGGAACAAATATTTCCTAAATGTGAGCGCTCAGTGAGATTTTACTGATCTTGTATGCTCATTTAGTTAAAAGTCTGCCGGTTTCATAGCCAGTTGACATGATGAGAATGTTTTAAATCTTATATATGTCAGTGCAGCAATGAAATATCTCTTGAAATCATAAAAGATGATGTTGAGTCAAAGTGGTCTGGTTGTTGCTTTCACCCACAGAAAACGGCATGTTGTTTCGATAGTGTTATGGTCGTGAGCTCTGTATGCAGGACTCCATTTAGTTGAAAACAGCGCCCATATTCACAGGTTCCATAAGATACGCCGTCATCTGATCTCCAGCCAGCTTTTCACGTTAGCCAGGTAAACATCATGTCGATTCTAATACCTGATCCACCTATCTTCAAAAGAACGTTTGATACGCGACCAAGGTCGTCTGGTTGAAATTTCAACCATCAATGATGTCCAATTTGTCTACTTATAGCCCAAATATCACTTCACAACAGAGTCATCTGGTCATCAATACCAACGAATCGCAAAGCAGGCGATTTCAAATAAGTATTCAATGAACGAAACAGCATCCGATGAGTCTTATTTAACAAGAAACGCGTTTAATAATGCGTGCACCTAATCAGATCTTGCAGGCCCAGCATCTATGTCACAAACTCGCCAGGTTTAGTGAAATGGTTTGTAACCCTGAAGTCGTGGACTGTTTCTGCATCGATCACATTTGCGCGAACCAATCTTTATAAAGATAGGTTTGTTCAGGAGATGTTTGTGTTCTGAGATTTTTATCTTACATAGTTTAATGCTATGTTGTTATAATATGAGTCATGAGGCTGAAAAGACGCCAACCAACAACCTTCTATGGTTTATAATAAAAACATAATTTGCTTCCAACAATGATATGTTGTGCAAGATTCATTTGATGCTCATGAGTTCACAACAGCCAAAAGGCAATATATCCAGATGATTTGCGTTAACAGGTTCATCTCCACTTTCAAGATCCAGATAACAACTGGAACAAACCCTCCCTGATAGTAATCACTTAATCATCGTCTGATATCCATAATTTCTCATCTCATCCCAGTTTGAGAGTTCCTAGATGATTGTTGTCAAACAGTCAAGGCACAGAAGGCAACTGATATGCGGCACTGGTTTATATCGCATTCAAACATTGAAATGGTACTTAGATATTTATTCTTTCTCGCAAAAACTGGGTTAACGTGATCAAGATTCGTACTTTCATCAGAAGATCATGGTGCCCTTCACCATATGGTGCTGCTCAATAGGTTTTCTGATATATGTTTCCCCGTGATAAAACCATAGTCCTTTAGTTGCCCAGGATCCACTTCAAAAGTGATTTATTCCACAGTTTCTATTTTAGCTCTATTATAACCACTTCGTAATAGAAGATCATCTCTTTATCAATCATCACATAAAAACATTCAAGATATTGAAGAGGAACAAAGAAATAAATGATTTGAACGCCACATACATTTAGTGAACTTCATTCGCTGAAAAACGATACCCGCCATGTTTGGTTAAACTGAGTGTTCACCACCAGTGTCAGCCGGAACCAAGATGGCACCGCTGAGCCTCGTGTCCACCCATCCTTTGAGTTTGTTTCAGCGTTTGATCCGTATGGATTCTTCATCAGTCATCGTTTGAGCAGCGCCTTAATATCCGTTTGCATAATGAAGTCCGGTTCGCAAGCGCTGAATGATTAACAAAAAACTCAACCAGCTGAGTATTCTCGCGTTGTTCCTCCACCTGCAACCTGGCCGCTGATCCAGTCTGATATTTTGTCACCTGTCCATCCGTTTCATCTTAATACTAACCGTTTTATCCCCACAATGAAACCCAGCGCAACAATCAAAATCCCACTTCATTAGATTATTAACATTTCCATACCTTCAAACCACTTAGCTTCAGATCCGCAGCAGCTCGGAATAATAGCCGTCTTTTCAACGCGAACCATAGCGTTTCTCCCCGGTCCAGTTGATAATGCGAATTCCCACTGAGCTCGATTTGTCAATGAGTTTGTCCGCGGATCTGAACATAACAATTCAATATCATCCATCATTCAATGTGAGTTAATTTTTACAGATTGTCAACAGTTAAGGTTGAATCAATGATTCTTGATTCTGCCCACTCTTAAAAGACTTCATTTCCATGGAAAATGAATCCATCAGATTCACCTGCCCAGAAAGTCCTCTTCTAGTAGTTTATTAAGATCTTCGCAGATCGTTCTGCACTCTATCAGCCTACATACTCTAGTATTTCAACACCATGAAGATATCTCTTCCAGACTGCTTCATAATCATGAGAAATATTATATAATGAGAAAGTTTGTATTCCCCATATCATAACAAACACCAAAGCTTCACCTTCCATAATCATGGAGCTGAAAGAATGTCTGATAAAAATCTATTTAGAATGAACCCGTTAGTCCCTCAAGAAGATATAAAATCTATTTGTCACTCATTGTCTTGTCGAAACCAGGCAACCTGACTCCTCTGCCGAAAGCATCATTTGTCGTAGAGTATATAATGGTCAATCTGTTTAGCTGAAACTATTATTTCACATGGTTCAACAGTTCAGATATTCACATGTCCTTGGTCGGTCATAAGATCTTTATTTTTCAGTCAATTGATTCTTAACAATAACATAATTTCTTTGTTAATCAATGCCAGATATGATCAAACAACGTGATTCAATCTGAGCAACGTCGCAGCAGAATATTTGAGTTCCAGTTGTCTATCGGTCGTCAAACGTCAAAGATTCAAAGAGCGCAATGTTTCGCATCAAAGATAACTATTGCTTCCGTCAAGATGTTATGGTTGCCAAAGATCTGATCACGATTCAACATCGTCGTTAACTCTTTATCGCTCATCTTACAATCCAATCTGAAGAAATATTTAACTTCATCACGCAAAGAATTTACTTAGTCTCCAATGACGTAAAGTTTGATGGTATTTATTTATGTGAACGTTCATTTAGCGAATCCATTCAGTAGAAGGCAATCCATAACTATTAATTTAGTAATTGAAGATATCAGCCACTGATCTCCAATCCCGTCCGATTTCGCGAATCCAACTCCAGCTCCGCCAGAAGAATTTTCTGGCCAGACTCGGTCGATCGTTCCTTCCTGAGCCTAATTCAGCCGTATTATGCGTCGGTTTCGAATAACGCGTCGCTTCATATAAGGATCATCACCGACGCAACCTTCGTCATTCATATAGCATCGAACCACTTCACTGGCGGCGTTAATATTGTTTTTCTTTCATGAAACCACGCAGATCGCGCGCGCAGAGCGTCTGTTCAGTCGTCGTCACTGATATGGATGCCCCCGTCTAACCGCTTCGCTAGTATCATATCGATTACATCCGCAGTTAATGATGCACGAAGAGGTCACAAACCATTCAATGCCACCCCGCTTCGAGCGAGGTATATCAGATTTACGCACTATAACCTTTGATTATCGTCTTGCTCCTTCCGACGAGATGTTTGCCCGCTTTTCGTTTTAATATATTTATTCATACGATAACATAAGCGGTCATCTTATTTATTCTGTCGTTCTAATACACGGATTTATTTATGTATGTTCTTACATCCATCCGCCATTTAGTAGAAATATCACGAACTATGATTCAGTATGGATTTTCGCGGTTATAACAGATATCATCAAGGTGTTTCCGCCTCGCATCGCGACGGCAACGTCTTCACACAGTTCAAACGTCACGCACAGCCACACCGCTTCTTTATACCTTCGGCGGTCGCTTCGCGAACGATCGCCGAGGCTTTCGGTTATCAGCGACTCTGTTCTTCGTGATTTGTGTCATAATATTATCATACAGCCGCATTTTCTTCTCGGCAATCCATTGAAAGAGACTTCATCCATCAGTTTGTTTCGCCCGTCCCGTTCGATGAACAATCCCGCATGAAACCGGCTAACGATGTCCGGCACTGGTCACCCAGACGATAATTCGTTCCATAATATTTGAAAACTTGATAACATCCCATTGGCGCCGCACCCGCGTTCAGTTTCATTAGTTCCGGCGTCATCACTCCAGAAGAGATGAAGAATCATCCGAAATTCAGGTACGCCGCGCTGAATCTTTCAAACACCATCCAACGGATTCATAAACATCTTAATCAAATCGCTCCATGATCTGCTTCTATCGCAAAGAACTCAGATTCTCCCATAGAAGTGTGTCTGTCCCATCCTCACTGTGCTCCTAATCGTATTAATCAATGTTATTTTACTTTCGGCATTATTTCATAAGCATGATTAAATTATTGTTATCATGACGTTATGCAATATATACCATCATTACTTTAGTTCAGCATTCGTTTCCTATGGTCCGTAGCTTCATATTACAGCTTCCTATATTTCTATATTATATACATATCATCTCACATATGTCTATTCTATATCACATTTGCCTATGTTTTAGCTTACTCATATTCATCTTCACTTTATATTCATATCATATTCTATCATATATTAGCATATAGCATTTGTATATAACCTATCATCGCATGCATTTTCTCATTCTTATATTCATACATGCTTATCATTCGCTGTGGTATGTGTACCCATTCTCGGTAGTCATCTTTATCTTCATATTCTTTATTAGTCTATCTTATCTTACGCGACATATACCTATACATTTCTATACTTACACGTTTATCAGGTTTATCGCATCATATATTTCCCTAGAGTGCAGAACATAGACTTCTTCTTTAATACCCTTAGTAAATCTCTTCATGTCCAACTATTTATATTTTATCTTTTCTTTCTATATTCCCTTTTCTTACCATGTATTCCAATTGACTTTACCCATAATATTAAATCTACTTATGTTCTTATTTCGCTCAGACATCTACTTACCGTTTTTCCTTATCTCTGGACCTAATATGAGTTCCACTTTTATCATACTAGGTATGGCTGTGCATTCTGACTCAACGGGCTTCCATAGAGTCCAAGAACAATCGAATCGGAGTTCAAACGAAGGAGATACACCTTCCGGGCTGAGTATCGCGCGTGAGTCAACCTCGACGAGCTGACCAACCGACGAGCTGAGACTTACCTTGCAAACTTGGTCTATCACCTCGGTCTGACATCTACCAGCCTCTCAGGCATGGCGAATGGCCTCTGACTCAGCCAGCTTCCATGTAGCTCCAAGAACAATCAACGGAGTTCAAACGGCGAGATATGACCTTCCGGTTGAGGTCATGCCAGCCGCCTGACGAATCGACCGACTCACGAGCTGCACCGCGACGAGCTCAGTATAACACCGGTTCGGACATCTAACATCTTTCTAAGGCATGCGATGATTCTGACTAACAGCTTCATAGAGTCCAAGAACACCCGACCGGAGTTCAAACGAAGGAGATATGACCTTCCGGTTGAAGGTCAGTGTGCATCGGGCCTTGACGAGCTGATTCGGATCGACGAGCTGCACTGAAGTGACGAGCTCAGTCTAACACCTTGGTTTGACATCTAATATCTTCTCAAAGATATGAGGATTCGACTAACGGTCGCATGTGAGTCCGCACCCAAATTCCAGTTCAAACGAAGATAAGGACCTTCCTGGGTTGAAGGTCATGTGCGCACGGTCTTGACGACCGATCGACGAGTCAGACCGGCGACGAGCTCACCAACACCCCAGTCTAACATTCAATAACTTCTCAGGCTTATGGATGGATTCGACTTCAATGGGCTTTCCATAGAGTCCAAGAACACCCAAATCGGAGTTCAAACGGCGGTATATTAATTCGCCGAGGCCGCGCGCAGCCGCTCGACGAGTCGATTCGGACCGACGAGCTGCACTGAAGTGACGAGCTCAGTCTAACACCTTTGGTCTGACATCTAATATCTTCTCAGGCATATGGATGGATTCTTGACTCAATGGCTTTCCATAGAGTCCAAGAACACCCAAATCGGAGTTCAAACGAAGGAGATATGACCTTCTCCTAAGTCGAGGTCATGAAATACCTTGACGAGTCGACCGGATCGACGAGCTGCAATCAAGTGACGAGCTCACTAACACCTTGGTATGACATCTAATATCCTTCTCGTGCATATGGATGGGATTCTGACTCAACGGGCTTTCCATAGTCCAAGAACGCCCAAATGGGAGTTCAAACAAAGGGAGATATGACCTTCCGGGGTTGAGGTCAAGGCACGTCGCCTTGACGAGCCGACTCGAATCGACCAACTGCACTGAACCCCAGACGGCTCTCCAGCCCAACACCCGGTCTGACATCTAATATCTTCCTCAGGCATATGGATGGATTTCTTGACTCAATGGCTTCATAGAGTCCGTTGAACACCAAATCGAGTTCAACGAAGGAGATATGACCTTCCGGTTGGAGGTCATGCTAGCCGGGCCTTGACGAGCTAATCTCGAATCACGTAGTCGCGACCAAGTGACGAGCCCACCCAATAACCGGTCTGACATCTAATATCTTCTCAGGCATATGGATGGGATTCTGACTCAATGGGCTTTCCATAGAGTCCAAGAACACCCAAATCGGAGTTCAAACGCAGGAGATATGACCTTCCGAAGTTGGAGGTCATGCGCAGTCAGTCTTGACGAGCTGACCTGAACTGACGAGCTGCACTGAAGTGACGAGCTCAGTATAACACCTCAGTCGGACATCTAATATCTTCCTCATGCATATGGATGGATTCTTGACTCAATGGGCTTTCCATAGAGTCCAAGAACACCCAAATTGAAGTTCAAACGAAGGAGATATGACCTTCCGGTCGGTGTCATGGCCAGTCTTCACGAATTGACCTGAACCGACGAGCTGCACTGAAGTGAGAGCCCGCCCAACACCTGGCCTGACATCTAACACTTCCTCGCATATGGATGGATTCTGACTCACTGGGTTTATAGAGTCCAAGAACACCCAAATTCCGAGTTCAAACGAAGGGAGACATGACCTCCGGTTGAAGCGTCATAGCGCAATGGGCCTTGACGAGCTAACTCGACTCCACGAGCTACAATCGGTCAATATCTAAGCTCTACATGTGATCGAGCTTTGAGTCAGATGATGAGTTGAGTCATACGACCCAGGTCCGCCGACTCTATCGACGAATTCTCTGTGGGTCGACTTTCACCCATTGATCAAACAGTAAAAGACCATAACTTGGCTCCGCTGTGGGTCCGAATTGAGAAATTCAAAAGCCTAACTTCAAGTTTACTGACGTGGCTACAATTTCAGAAGGACTTACTGCCAAATCTTCTTATTTCGACCCAAAACCTGTTCTAAGGTACATTAGTTGACCCGAACCTGGACGACCGAATCTCACCGTATTTAACTTAGCCGATTTCGACTATAACTCGTCTCCACAGAGGTCCAAATCGAAATTCAAGAGCCTATCATCAAGTTAATTGATGTGGCTACAATTATCAGAAGGACTCATATTCCCTTTATTTATGACCTAAAACTCGTTCTCCTAGGTCAAAGCACGCATATGATCAAACATAAGGAATTTTCTTGGTTCAACCTGCAACTAGACCTTTCCTAAAACACATATCTAGGATCCTTAGAGCTCTTCTCAACTCAACCCTACAAGAAATGAGTTTAGGAGTTCCCAAACCCAAACCATACACAAGATAAAGGGTTCTAAACCATGTATCTAAACCTTTAGTCCAAACTAGATTTCCATACTCCCATAGTTTTTAGACAAAACTATACTCTCATAGCCCATACAACCCAATATTACGTGTATTCATACAAATATTCACGCCCATACACCCATATTTTTCTATACCAAATCATAGTTCCATACCTGTGACCTTCTCTTTTCTTTTTTCCTTCTCTTCTTTTCTTTTCTCTTCTTCTTCTTCTTCTTCTTCTTCTTCCTTTCTCTCTCTTCTCTCCTCTTATCCGTTTGCTCTCCTTTCTCCACACTCCTCAAAATGAGATATTTATTTTTATTTTTATTCCTTTTATTTCACTTTCAAGTATAAAACTTCCTCCCTTTTTCCTTCAAGCCACTTGTTCTTCCATCATTTTTCTTTTCTTTATTTATCTCTAAAATCTTTCTTTTATTACTTTTGTCCTCCAATTTATTACTTTGATTTAACTTATGCTTTCTATTCCTACTTTGGCATATGAACTTATTATATTATGATCTCGGGTCATGAATTGGTAATTTAATAATTTACCCTTAATTATTGTATTAATTCCAAGTTCTTTTCTTATTTTATTTTTATCTTTAATTTATTTTGTATAAATATACTTTTATTTCTTTATTATACCCAAACAAGTCCGAAACTCTAGGTATATTTCGGTTGTTACAATCTCTCCTCTTCCTTATAAGAATTCTGTTCTCGAAATTCATATCATCATTTGCATGTTCTATGTCAATTCTTTTCTTTTCTCGGTTTTATATTTTCTCGCCTCTAGTTTATATGTCGTATCTATACTTACTTATCATATCTATACATGTATCTCAATTATTAAATAGAGAATACATGCCGCGAATCACATCGATTATCTTGTTCCTCCGCAGCCTCGTGATAGCATGCTCGTGCCGGTGTTATAGGCGCCGGATGATCCACTCCGCTTCACATGGACCTCCATGTCCATAAGCGATTCACCACTTCTAATCCCAAGTCACTATGTAGCAACCGATCTCTTCCTGGCTACTTCCCTAGCGGATTTATCTTAACTCGGATTCTCTGATGTTTGCCAAGAAATGATCTATATTCCCACATCCTCGAAGCACCTCCCGTCCACACTCTACAAATACCCGGGATGTCGCCTGGTATAACGGCGCACTCCAGCCTTTTCCTCGGTCCCGAGACATGTCTATATCTCGTAACCAGTAAGCAGCATTTTGTCTTATTTTTCTTTCAGAGTCATACATGTCTATCTCAATGCTGAACCTTTGCACGATGACTTTAAATCCTTCCCGGGAGCCCCGCTTGAAACTCAATCAGAGCGGTAACCTCGGCTTTCAGATGCTCGTTCCGATGAAGTAGGAGACTAATGCAATGGATAGTTCTAATGACGCAGATGGATGAAGGGGGAATTTATCAACCAGCCGGCTGGTCGGCCCTTTTGCTGTAGTGGCTTAATGCCTTCATCTCACAGGTCCCGATACCCATGTAGCTCCATCCTGATTTTTGTAGGTATATATGATCGACCAAATCTTAATTCATCAATGTTTCTATTTGTGGCATTATGAACTTTGCCGGAAGGGGGATGTAACACCTGGTTGGCGAAGGGAGACTGGTTTTGTTGTACCAAGGTCCATGGTATTCGGGGCGCGTCCTCTAACCACCTCCTTCACACACGGCTGAGCTCTTGTTGAAGACTCTGAAACCTCTGCTCCCATGTCTGCTCATCACAGTGAGGGTGATGTGGTGCTGGGCAGCGACTGCCCCAGTATTGCCGTTTCCTCCTGCGGGGGCCAATTGGGGTCCGTGCCCCCGATCCATTTGGGCTCTTATACCTTCGGCATACGAGGGAGATATTGCGTAGAGTTGCTCTTCGCGGGAGGAAGGTCACGAAGTCTTCCGGCGGGCTGTCGTGTCTCCAGAGTGGATGTTGCAAGTATGCGGTAAGTTGTTCGATTCTTCTATCGGGGCATTGATTGTGGTGAAGTGCTTCACCGTTGGTATTGGTTTGCATTGCTTCATTTGTCACAGGAGTGCATTGCCTGCGTTGCTGGTGGATCTGCATCCTTGGCAGTTAGCGTGCCCACGCTTGTGTTCCTTGTTGATACCATGATGGCGAGAAATCGAGTTATATTTAGCAAGGCTATCGTTCCCCATAGACGGCGCCAGCCCGATGATGCTTTCAGCGGAGCTGTTTGAAGGAAGCACGTAGGGGTGAAATTTGGACCGGATTGTTTATTAGTTTTGGGATCTGCGGGCGTCACGGATTAATAAGGGTGAGGTAGGATCGATTTGCCTTTGTTAATCTACTTGAAGGAGCTCAGGAGACGTAGCACTCCTCTGCCAAAACAAGGAAGAGGGGTCGGCGAGGGCTTGCGAGTGGCCTCCGATGCCTAAGTCGGTTTCTTTCTAAGAAAAAGAGGCTGCAGAGGGGCGAATGTGTTGCGTATGTATATCGTCACGGGAATGTGTGTAGAATGTTGGCGTTGGTTTTTGCATACCTTTCACCGATGGGTGATCTTGTATTTATAGTAGATGTTCAACCAGTTGGGTGGTGGTTGGTAGTCCTTCCCATTGGACGGGATATTTCTTATTTTAGTCCATATCGGTTGGTGATGCAAAGATATAGAAGAATTATTTGTTTGAGATAATCCTCTTTCCTTATTGGGGGAGTTCCAACTGGCGATGATTTGTTATTATTTTCACTTCCTTATTGATAAGGTTTGGTTGGATCGGCGGGATAATAATATATTGCTAGGGTTATTCTATTTTACGTATGAGCAATACACAATCGATTGTAGGATGGGGCTTCAATTCATTCGAGTTGTCCTTTGGACCTAGCCCCTTGGGCCTTAGTTTGGGGCCGATCTTGAAGAGCTTGGGTATTGCATTGGGCGTCTCGCTTCTTTCGGGCAGTCGGTGGAGCTGTGAGAGCCTATTTTTAAACCACATCGGTTGCTCCCGACCGTGTGCGTTGGCGTGGGCAAGGGCTGTAATTTCTCTCGTATCGGTTGCAGTTTCTACGCGTCTGTTCGTGGTTGGGCCAGCTAAAGCCTTGTCGCCGTCATAAGTCTTGTAATAATGATGACCCTTAGGTTTTCGCGCTTATTTCTCCCATTTCCTCCAGTTTCCTTCTGTTTCTTTCGTGGATATCTTTCGTCTTGTCTGCTTCTGCTTCCGGGACCCTTTCTTTCTTAGCCTCCTGTTCATGCCTTTTTGCGTAGCCTTTCTTCATTGTATTTCTAGGTCTGTTGTGTCCATATCGTTTTGATTGGTACGACGAAAAACTAGGGTTTAACCGATCGGCTTTTATTTCTTGTCGCTTGTCGTCATGGGTTAAAATTCGCTCTTCTTCTTTGCGGATTGGTGATGACTCCTCAGTTGTTGTCGGCATTATACAGGCTGGAGATGCCTCCAGCCGTTCGGCTGTCGAATCGAGCGCTCTTTGAAGCGCCTCTCTTCCGTTGGTAGGGTAAGAAAATAAACCTAATCACATATCTGGGGGTCGAATTACCTTACATACACTTAGTTCGACATGCGTGAATGTGGGACCTAGTAAGGTCGACCGCTTAAATAAGGAGTACAGCTGCGTCGTTATGGACCTCCCCGCGTATCAGAGTATGGGTCCCAGATGTCTTAACCTTTTTCGCAGCCTTTATTTTGGGATGGTTTGTTTTTTAAGATTAGCCTTTGTGATGGCCTTCGTTTTCCTCTTTGCACCCTTTCATGAAAGAGTCTTGCAACATTTCAACATTTGCCCTCTGACTCGCTCCCAACCGTTGGAATTTTGGTGGGATTCTTGGCTTCCCTTTAGGGATAAAGGGCTCGGCATCCCTAAGCGGCCTTATTTCTTCATCTTTGCCGCCCAAATGAGACCAGGGCTTTCTTTACTTTCGGACGTTAGGGGCTCTGCCGGTGATCTCACGACCTTCCATGCCGCCGGTCATGGAAGGGACGCTATTTCTTCGTTAAGCGGTTTGCCAGTTGGAATGAATGCAGACGAGGATGACACCACAGGTGTTCCCTGCGGCTTTGGGGCGCTCCGATAACATTCGTAGTATTTATCTTGTTTTTAGTATGATGACTTATACGAAGGTGGTCGGATGTTTACGATGTTGTATTATTTGTTTTGTTTCCCGAGGCTCGTCTTGAACTTAGTCTTTGAAGATAATGTCATAGCCCTAGCGTTAGGCGGGATATCTGCTCGTCCTTCTGCCCGAAATTGATAGGTGAGACATTCACGGTCCATCCAATGTCCCGAGGTCTTCACGTTCCTGCAGCCCGAGGTCTTGCTACTTTGCTACCACAGGATCCTCTCTTGTTGGAGAAACTGCTGGCGGCGCTCCTACCCGGGGGAGAGATCTTGGTTCGACCTGGGGCGGCATCTCGGAAGCCTCGGAGTGTGAAAAGAAAGGAAAAAAATGAGGCTCACGTTGAGGAGCGACCGGTTTGATAAGTTGGAAGCTAGGAGCGCCTCCGGTGCTCGAGACGAGGCGGGCGTCGTCTCCTTTAGGCCCGGGCTCATTGATTTTGAGGCCCCCGATTTCCCTAGGCCAGACGGAGGGGCTAAGAGACCCTTTAATGGCGGCCGCCGACGTCGTTGGTAGGTTATGCCTATAGCAGGTGCGGAATCCCGCCTTTGGAAGAAGCCAAATCGCCTCCTCGGCGACGAGGCGAAGAAGCGAAAGCAAGTCGGCTTGGCTTGGACTCTTTTGCTCTAACACACCCCAGCTCGCGACGAGGTGTTGTCTCCTCCATCCTCGAGGACTCAGACCTTGGGGTCGAAGGCGATGCTTGTTGACGAGGCTTTAGCACATCCCTTGAGGTTGCTTGAGTGAAGTCTATAATTGTGCTTGCTTCCATCTTTGCCTCGGTGTTGGCCCCGTTATCTTCATGTTTGATGTCACGGTGGCCACTCATCGAAGGCTGACGAGAAGGCGAGCTAAGCGGGAAGCACGTAAATTGCCCGAATTTATAAAGCGGTGGCCTCTCTCACTTCAACGAGCCGGCTGCGGGAGCGGCGAGACATATATTCAAAGAAGTGGAGCAACTTAAGTCAGGTTAAAGCATACTTGATCGGCTCGTGCTAGGGCGAAGTAGGAGACGAGGTTCGAGTAACTGGCGGCCGAGGCGTGCCCGGGAGGTTCGAGTGGTCCCGAGGCTTCACAAAGTGATTTGAGTGAGGCCGGGAGAGTACAGAAGTCTAGAAGTGGCCTGCAGGTTATGGAGGAGCTCATTACCTCCCAAGGCGAGCTGCGGGATCTTCAAGTGGAATTCGTGCGGGTTACGTGATCGCGAATGATAAGCAAGCGCAGCTCGACGGCTTGTATGGCTTTCCAGGTCTGGCGCGTTGCTAGAAATTTGCTCGTCGAGAATCTTGAGCGCAAATTTGGCGAAACGGTGAAACGAGAATGTCGCGGATTCTTGCGCGAATCTCCATCAGTAGTTAGTTTAGGCGCTCGGAGGATGAGGTCATTAGCGGGCGAGGGGACGGTGATTAACCGGTGAGGCCACGGGTGGCTGCTCCAGCGGAAGGCGTCCAGCGCATACTTTCGGATCTGGACAATTTTGACCTCCCGGTGATGAAGGCGGGGAGGAATCTTTCTACAGAACTATTCTCAAGAGCACGGTAATTCGTCGTGGCGATTCCCCTGTCGTGTTCGTCCGTTCCTCTAGTGACATCGATCTCCTATGCTTATGTTTGCCTGACACTGACTTTATTCGTTTATATATATATACGTTTTCTTTTGGTCGTGACCGGGGCCCGAGACATGTGTAGCCTTTCCGAAACATATTTACATATAAATATACTCTTTTTTTTTTTTTTTTCTTTTTTTATATATCATCCGCGTTCTCATTGTAGCGTCGTCGCTTTTCTTCCATGATTTGAATGGCCCAGATTGAGGATCGGTGGATGAATAAGCTGTCGGACTTAGTCGCGATGGCCTTGTAGGGCGCTGACTTGATTTAGTTAATGCGTTAGGAAGGGATAGATCCTACTTGTTTGAGGAAAGAGTTTGCGATGTAAATTGTCGAGGCTTGTAGTCGATGGGTGAGCCCGTCAATGTGAGTTGCTGAATAAGAGGTCGTCCAAGCGAATAAGAGCTTGCCCATGTTGAGTGATGGGAAGAGCTCGTCAGAATGAATTGTAAAGTAGAGCTCGTCCATGCTGAGTGATGGGATGAGCTCGTCAGGATGAATTGTAAAGTAGAGCTCGTCCACGCTGAGTGATGGGATGAGCTCGTCAGAATGAATAGTAAAGTAGAGCTGCGTCCATCTTGGTGATGGGGATGAGCTCGTTGGGGCGTGAATAGTAAAAGTAGAGGCTGTCGTCAACAGGGTGATGGGGTGAGCTCGTCGAATGGTGTAAAGTAAGAGCCGTCCGTGCGAGGTGATGGGATGAAGGCTCGTCGGAATGAATAGCCAAAGTAGAGCTCGTCCATGTTTGAGGTGATGGGAAGAGACTCGTCGGGATGAATAGTAAGTGAGCTGATCCATAACAGTGATGGAAGGCTCGTCGAGTAGTGTAAAGTAAGAAACATTAAATGCTTTGAGTGATGGGAAGAGCAGTCGGGGCTAAATTATAAGTGACTCGTCCGTGCTAAGTGATGGGATGGAGCTCGTCGGAGTGAATAGTAAGAGTGAGGCCGTCCGTGCGGGTGATGGGAAGGCCGTCGGGATGAATGGTAAAGTAGAGCTCGTCCGTGTCTTGAGTGATGGGGGTGAGCTCGTCGGAGTGTCAGGTGTAAAAGTAGAGCTCGTCCATTATTTGAGTGATGGGAAGAGCTCGTCGGGATAAATTGTAAAGTAGAGGCTCGTCCATGGCGGGTGATGGAAGGCTCATCAGGATCAATTGCAAAAGTAGAGGCTACCGTCCATCTTTGAGTGATGGGATGAGCTCGTCAGATTGAATAGTAAAGTAGGGCTCGTCCATGCTAAGTGATGGAAGAGCTCGTCGGGATGAATAGTAAAGTAGGCACCGTCGTCTTGAGGTGATGGGGTGGAGGCTCGTCGGAATGGTATGGTAGAGCTGCCGTCCATCTTTGGTGATGGGATGAGGCTCGTCGGAGAATGAATAGTAAAAGTAGAGCTCGTCCATGTTGGAGTGATGGGAAGGCTCGTCAGGGACAGATTGTAAAGTGGGGCTAGATCCATGAGGTGATGGGAAGAGCTCATCATGATGAATTGTAAAGTAGAGCTCGTCCATGCTGAGTGATGGGAAGAGCTCATCAGGATGAATTGTAAAGTAGAGCTCGTTCATGCTGAGTGATGGGATGAGCTCGTTAGAGTGAATAGTGAAGTAGAGCTCGTCCATGCTGAGTGATGGGAAGAGCTCGTCAGAATGAATAGTAAGTAGGCTGATCCGTGTTGTGTGATGGGAAGAGCTCGTCGGAATGAATGGTGAGGCGGGAGCTCGTCCACGTTGAGTGATGGGATGAGCTCGTCGGGATGGTGTAAAGTAGAGCTCGTCCGTGCGAGTGATGGGAAGAGCTCGTCGAGGCCAGTGTAGAGTCAGAGCTCGTCCGTGCTGAGTGTTGGAAGGCTGTGGGAGTGTAAGAGTAAGAGGCTAGATCCATCTTTGAGTGATGGGATGAGCTCGTCAGGGTGAATAGTGAAGTAGAGCTCGTCCCGTCTTGAGTGGTAGGAAGGCTCGTCGGAGGAATGAATAGTAAAGTAGAGCTCGTCCATGTTGTGTGATGGGAGGCTCGTCGAGATAGTGCGGTAGAGGCTCGTCCAATGTGGGTGATGGGATGAGCTCGTCGGAATGAATAGTAGTGAGCTCGTCCATGTTGGTCAGCTGGGAAGGCCAAATTCAGAGATGTGTAAAGTGGGGTCGTCCATCTTTGAGTGATGGGGAAGGCTCGTCGGGTAATGAGAGTGTAAAGTAGGGGCTCGTCCGTCTTTGGTGATGGGATGACTCGTGAGAATCAGTGAGTAAAGTAGAGCTCGTCCATGCTGAGTGATGGGAAGAGCTCGTCCATGTTGTGTGATGGGAAGAGCTCGTCAGAATGAATAATTGAGCAGGAGCTCGTCCACGTTGAGTGATGGGATGAGCTAATCAGGATGAATAGTAAAGTAGAGCTCGTCCATGTTGTGTGATGGGAAGAGCTCGTCGGATTGTAACGACGTGGCTCAGGGCGTTGTGGCCTTGGTGGCGATGCTTTGGCCCGGTCGAGCTCTGACGGCGTGGCTGTCGCGAGATAGGTGAGCTCGTCAAATTGAAGCGGCGTGGCTCGATGACCATTGTGGCTAGCCCGCAGTGGCAATGTAACTTTGGTAGTGACTCCACGACGTGGCATGCGGAGTAGGTGAGCTCGTCAAAATTGGCTTGGCGTAGCTCAGGGCGCTGTAGCCTTAGTGGTAATGTAGCTGGTAGTGCGACTCATGAGGCAGCGTGGCCTGTGCGGAGTAGGTGAGCTCGTCAAATTGAGCAGCGTGGCTCCGGGCGCTGTGGCCTTGGTGGCAATGTAACTGGTAGTCGACTCTGACGGCGTGGCTGTCTGGTAGGTGAGCTCGTCAAATTGGAGTAGGGGTGGCTCAGGCGGCGCAATAGCCCAGGTGGCAATGCTGGCCCTGGGTGGTCGGGCTCACGAGGGCGGCGTGGCTGTCTGGAAATAGGTGGGCTCGTCAAATTGGAGTTGCGTGGCTCCGGTGGCCCCCGTGGCCTGTGGTGGCAATGGCACGGTGGTCGACTCACGACGGCGTGGCTTTGTCAGAGTAGGTGAGGCTTCGTCGAATTGACGTGGCTCGGTATTTGTGGCCAGCAATTTGCAATGTAGCTGGTGGTCGACTCTGACGTGGCTTTATGCGAGATGGAGTGAGCTTGTCAAATTGAGCAGCGTGGCTCATTGTATGGCCTTGGTGTGAATGTAACGAGGTAGGTCGACTCTGAGGCGGCGTGGCACATGCGAGGTGGTGAGCTCGTGAGAATTGAGAGCCGGCGTGGCTCCGGTAGTGTGTAGTAGTTGAAGAGTTTGATATGCTGAAACGCTTCGTGTTGCTAGTTAATTTTCAATTCTTGGAAAGAAGCGAGGCGTCTTGTGCGGTTATGGAGGAATTTGGATCGATTGCGCGAACTTTGAATATACGATCTCCTTACATAATGTCTCGGGTTTCAACTGGCTGAAGCATTCTTTGTATAATGCACAAGTGGAATCTGCCATTGAGATGAAGAGTCGGATTTGATCATCGTCATTGGAGATTCTTGATCTGGGTCGTTGTTACGCATGTGGGAGTTGTGTTTTCTGATCTCCCCTTTTATGGGAGTCATGTTATTCTTTCGTCTTGGGAATGCATCAGGAGAGGGTGGGCGCATCTTTCTTATTTGCTCTCTCAATTTTTGTTCTTCTTCTTCCTCCTCTGCTCCTCTCTTTCTCCCTATCACACCTCTTTTCTTCTCCACATCGCTCCCTTTTTCTTCTTCCTCCGGCTTTTCGTCTGTCTTTCTCCTTTGTCTCTTTCTTAGTCCCGAACTCTTTTGTACTTTCTTTTCTTCTTCTCCTCTTTTCCACTTTCTTTTCTTTTCTCCCTATCACACCTCTTTTTTTTTTTTTTTTTTTTTTGAGGGAATGCTTGTATTGAATATTACTCAAGATGTATTAGGGACATGGTGTAACTGAATGTAATTCAGGTGAAATAAGAGACACTTTTGCTTTTGTAATCGTGTATCTTCTTATTTGCCTTTTTACATATGCTACGTATATAGGCTAACGCGGGGTGTCTAACCAAATGGTCAATGAACGTTCTATACATCCTGTGTGAGATCGATAAGGCATTATTTAATAATACACAACGATGCTTCTTGGTATAGCGCTTAAGATGTTCCGCATTCCGCGTATGTCGCAAGATTTTCCCTCTTACTGTTTTGAGTTCATAATTGCACGTGATCGGCGACTCGGACATGATGTAAGGACCTTCGATTTGGGCTGGCTTTCCAAGTCTTGGGTTCTTCCTTGCTGGCAGGAGCTTCTTTAAGACTAAGTCGCCCGGCATATAGCTCCTTGGGTTGACTCTTTGATTATAGTACCTCGCTGTTTTCCTTTGATACTCCTCCGTACGCCTTTGAACCTGCTCGCGTTTTTCTTCTAGGAGCTCTAAGTTTAGACGAAGGGCCTCGTCATTATGCTCCTCTGATGCTAACTCGACTCTTGGAGACTTTATTAGTCTTAACGGGGCTCTGCCGTGCCAAAGGCTGGAAGCAAATGGGGTTTCAGGGTTCTTGACTTACGTATTAGATCACCATGGCCCATAGTACCTCGGGGAGGTATTCTGTCCCTTTAAGATCTTCTAATTTGGTCTTCAAAGTGACCTTGGGGAGTTACGATCGTGACTTGACTGTCCATTAGATTGCGGATGTCTTTGGGGGCCAGTAATAATTTTTAATTAGAACCGGCAAGCTCTCACGAATTTAGCATTGTCGAGCGCTGGATTTATGCGATACGGGGCTGCAGGGATGCCAAACACATATGATGGCTCGCCACACGAGTGCGTATTTTGCTCACGTAATTGTGGCTAAGGTTCGAAACACGCCCGCGGTGAAGTAATCCCGCTGGCGTTATGAACTTGCAGCGTCGCTACCAATGGGCGGGGTCTGATATATCAAGCCCCATTGTTGGAAAGGCCGGACTTGCGATTGATGTTAAAGGGTTACGACGGGGAGCGTGAGATCTGGCGTGCTCTGGCGGATCACGCATTCTTGACTTCGTCCGGTAGCATCTTGCGATATGGTTGGCGATAGTATCATGCCTTAAAACTTACTGCTTCAATACCGGGACTCGATATGATTCCACGCGTACACCCTCGTGTACCTCTCGTCATTATGATGTCCTCGCGTGCATTTAAGAAAGGGAGTGAAAATCCTCGCTTGTAGAGACTTCCTTTGCCAGTTAGTGAGCTGGGCGGCCTCGCCCTTATTTTGGTACATGCTTTTCGGGTGAAATGGGTAGACCTGTCTATTATATAATTCCAAATGGGGTCCATCCAGCTTTCGGCTCGGACTCTATCGGAGACCCAGCGAATCATGCTATAAGGGTCGACGAAGGTTGCCAAGTATTCGCGAGCGTCGACTGCGAAGGAGGTCTTTTTGTGAAATTTGTGGCTAGCCGCGAGGCGTGCAGCAGAATTCTACGTGCAGGGACATGTTTGATGCAGACAACCTAAAGATTCTTTAATGATCGCGGACCTTTTGGAGGTATAGATTCATGTCGTTCACTTTTGGCCCGTAGGTCTGCTTTCTATTTGTCGTGCGGTAGAATCCTTTGTATACTACTCCCGATTGAATTAGGCCTGCAATGAATGGGCGAGTTGAGGCTATATCGCGACTCATACTCGGCCTAAGTTGTTGGGCATGGAACCCCCAAATGCGAGTGCATCATTCAATGTCTATCCCCCGCCACGGTGAGGTTAGGGTGAGACGCCCGGCTTCCTTGCGCATTTGAGGGCTCAGTGCAAGAGCTTCAGTTGGGAGGTCGTTCTTTCCGTGTGAGTGAGTGCGAGCAAGTTACGTCGGAATTGAATTCCATGGCCCAGCCGGCTAGGACTGTGCTTTATGGTACATTTTTGGCTTGTATCGTCATCGAACTTCGAAAACAGCTCCTATGGCCCACTTCATCGACCTCCGAATACAGTTTTGTGCAGCCACTTGCTTCATCGGATATTCTGTCGGGACTTCTGTGGTGTGAGCCTGGAAATAGGGACGGAGCTTCCGAGTTGTGGTTACCAGCGCTAGTATTAGTTTTTCCATTCTGAGATTGCCTACTCCTCTGCTTTCACTCTCGGAGCTCATTTGCGATAGTAAATGGGTCTTGTACTCGTTCTTTGTCTCTACTTAGTCTTCTTATTTGAATCGAGAGTCGGATACGGCGAAATACGGTGAGTTCTCCTCAGCGGGACTTTAAATGGGTGGAGAACTTCCGAGATGCGTTTTAATGCTTAATTAAATACCGCGCCATCCCATTTAGGAGGGTGCTAGCGAACTTTGAAGAAGGGTGGCACTGTCACTCGCCACGGATACAAATCACGACTTAGGGCCTGGCAATCCTTCTGTCGGTCGTTGGACTTCCTTTATTCTGATGGTGATGGCATGTGAGCCTGGCCTTTATTTTATACGGGTTGCCTCAAGTCCCCCGTGGTTTGACTATGAAGCCTAGAAATTTTCCGGCCCGACACGCCCGGCATTTAGCTGAGTTCGGCTTCATGTTGTAATTCCTTAGGATGCAGGCGCCTCGAGGTGAGGATGTGGAGATTGGATGTAGTAGATTTTACCCGGCATGTCATCTACGTATACCTCCATAGTTGCGCCTATCTGTTTCTGGAACATTCGGTTTACTGCACCTCTGGTAGGTCGCTCCTGCGTTCTTGAGCCTAACGGCATCACTCGATAGCAATAAGTTCCACTGATCTGTGACGAAAGAGGTCTTTTCCTAGTCATACGGGTCCATGCTAATCTGATTGTAGGAAAATCGTCCATAAAGCGAAAGTTCATGGCCCATGATGCGTGTCCGCGTGAGGTCGATCCTTGGCAAAGGAAAGGCGTCCTTGAGCATGCCTTGTTTATGTCGGTGGAAGTCGTCTGAGTCGCCACTTGCCATTTTCTTTTTTGACAAGGACAACATTAGCCAACCACTCGGGATATTCTACCTCTCTGATTGCTCCTGCTTGGAAGCTTGCCGATTTCCTCGTTGATGGCTTCTGCCTCTACCTGCGGATCGAAGCTCTGTTTTTTGTTTGTGGAAGCGAAGGATGGGGTTGGTGTTGATCACGTGAGTGATTATCGTAGGATCGATTCCTCCGGTAGCCACTTTGTTTCCGCAGCGAAAATGTCTCTATTACGTCGTCTTAAAAATTGGTGAGGAGGTTTTTGGGGTCTCGAGTGGTGCAGAGCCGTATAGAGATGTTCGGTCGTCATCCCGGTGATGCCGGTTCTAGTTCCTCCGAGGGTTTGGGTCGGGTGAGTACCTCGTCGCGCATGTCGGCTCATCTACATTCACGTTGTCGGCGCCTTTGTTTCATGGAGGCGTCTTGGCATTCCTGGCCGCTCGGCGATCTCGCCGGACCATTCTACGCCGTGCTTATGGTTGGAAATTTTGATTATCATGCTGATCTGAGAGGGTGGCTTTATTCGCGTTGAGGAGGGTCTTGCCCGACATGTTATAAGCCGACGGGGCGTCTACGATTAGGAACCTCGCTGTCGTCGTCGCCTGGCAAGGGGGCTCTCCCAGGGTTAGTACCAGTTGAATTGAGCCCAATGGTAATACTCTCTCTCCTGAAAACCCCCGCAGATGGGTGTTGGCGGGATCTAGCTTATCTCTCCCAATGCCCATTTTGTCGAAAGAAACGAGGCGAAGATGATGTCGGTGAACTCCGTTATCAATTAAAACCCGATGGTTGTTGTTGGCCACGTCGCGCGAACCACCAATGGAGCCGTCATGGGGATCTTGGCATCCCTCTAGTGCGAGTGGGAGAATGTGATGGTAGTGTCGAGTCAGGAGCTGTTTAGTTCTTTGCTTGTATTTCACCGAGTCTCTCTTAGATCGATGCTACGCAGTGGGCCTTAGAGCCGAACTAGATCTCCTCTCGCGCAAATCCTCCAGAGATCACGTGGATTTCTCAAGAAGGGTTCTTGATGCTTAGTTGCCGTTTGCGAGGTGGGTACATTTGTTGAGTCGGGGCACAGAAGAAGTTTACGATTGGACTGACTTTGGAGCGATTAGGCTTGGTTCCCGGATATATGAAACATCGGGGAGATATCTGTATTAAGTGATACATCTCTCTTTTTCGGTTGTATACAATTGTCGGTGCGATATCCGTAATCCACACATGGAACTCGCAATATTTGTTGGAAGTTGTCCTTGTGGCGGGATCATTTCATGCGAGGTTGGCCATCTCGGGATTGCTGGGTTTCGCGCCTCATGTGGGACGCAGGCGGGGTACATTGGGGGTGTGAAGAGGCGGGGCGGTAGCGTTGTCGTCTTCGGGTTAGTGGTGGGCCCCGAGACGGTCCTGCGAGATTTCCCTCACCTTTAGGGGATCGTTCTCGATCTTTTCTTGGGGATTTGTCCTGGTCGTCTTGCCTTTTAGGACTTCGTCCTCGTCGTTTGTCTGTTGCACTTCTTTCTTTACGGGTGGAAGAACTCTCTTTCTTTGATAACCGGGGGCCTCCTGTCGTTTATGTATTTCTGCTTTGGCGAGTACTTCGGCCCACATCTTTGACTGCAGATTCTTCGAGATGGAAAACATCAAGAATCTTCGATTGTACTCCTAACCACGTGAATGTTGTGATGGCGAACTTCTCATCGAATATGTCTATTTCCCGAGGGGACTGCGTTGAGCCTTCTGCGTATGACTTTAAACTTTCTTGGGAGCCACTGTTTGACTCGACAAATGGTAACATTCGGCTTTACATACGTTACGGCTCCGATGGGGGAGGTGGGAGAGCCCGAGCCCTGATGAATAAGTTCCACCCGAATGACGAGATGGAAGGGGGAATTCACGTGGGCAGGGCCAGGCGGCCTTTTAGTGTAGTGGTATACTGCGTCGCCGGTCGCGATACCCGTATGAAACGTCGATTTTGTAGGTATTAAGGTGATCGACGGGGTCTTTGACTCCATCGAATGTTTGTTGTGGCATTCCCGAACTTTCTTAGGAAGGGAAGTGCAGCACCTCGATTTGTGAAGGAGACTCGGTTTGTTGTACCAAGGTATCATAGTATTCGAGCGCGTCCTCTAACCACCTCACTTCCTGCGGTTGAGCTCCTGGTTGAAGACTCGAAACCTCTGCTCCCATGTACGCTCTCACGCGCTCTGGTGCGAGGTGATGTGGTGCCAGTTATTACCTTGCCGTGTTGCCGTTTTCCTCCTCTGCGAGGGACGGTGGGGTCAGTGCCGAGATCATTTGGACTGCGCCCAGCCGGCGCCACGGGATATCGCGGCCAGGAGTTCTTTCTTCGCGGGGAGGAAGGTCCTGGTCTTCCCAGGCCTGTCGTATCTCCCGTGGATGTTGCAACTGTCTGGTAAGTTGTTCCAATTCTTCTATCAGGCGTTGATTGTGGCGAAGTGCTGCCGTTTGGTATTGGTTGCGTGCTTGTCCTAGGAGGTCTGTTATCTGCGTTACCTGGTGGATCCTGCATCCTTGGCAGATTGGCGTTGCCCCTGCTTGTGTTCCTTGTTGATACCATCGATGGCGAAATGGGTTATATTTATAAAGGTGTCGTTCCAGCGACGGCGCCCGATGATGCTTTCGGCGGGCTGAGGTGGGCGTAAAAGTCGTTGAAATTTGGACCCGGTGTTTGTGAAATTTGGGATGCGGCGTCTGGATTATGCAATTTGAGTAGGATCGTTACCTTTGTTGATGCGAGGCTCCGGTGTGCACTCCTCTGCAAAGCAAGGAAGAAGGGGGGTCGAGGGCTTCGCCGGTGGCTCTCAGATACTAAGAGTCCGGTTCTTTACGAGAGAAAGAGTTACTTAGAGTGAATGTGGTTGCATACATGTATATGCGTCGAGAATGTGTGTAGAATGTTGGCGTTGGTTTTGCGTACCTTTCAGATGGGTGGTCTTGTATTTATAATTAGATGTTCAACCCGGTTGGGTGGTGGTTAGGAGTTCTTACATTGGGCCCGGGATATTTCTTTATTTGAGTCAGTATCGGATTTAGTACAAAGATATAGAATGGTACATTTGTTTGAAGTAATCCTCTTTGTATTGGGGAGTTCAATGGCGATGATCTGTTATTATTTTCCTTCCTTATTGATAAGGTTTGGTTGGATCGCGAGGATAATATATTGCTAGGGGTTGTCCCATTTTTTACGTGTAGACGTCTGGCAATCGATTTGTAGGATATGGGGCTTCGATTCATTCGAGGATTGTCCGCTGGACTGGCCGCTGGGGCCTTCGATTTGGGCGATGCGAGGGCTGGGTATTGCGTGGGCGTCTGCAGAAACTGCGGGGGCAGTAAGTGGGCTGCTGAGCCTATTTTTAAACTTTATCAATTTCGAGCCTAAAAAACTCGTTAAGGTCGAGAATTTCTTTATGATCAACGTAAGGAATTTTCTTGGTTGACTACAACTAGACACTTTTCTGGCAGATATCTAGGATCGCCCAGAGGCTCTTACCGACTCAGCCTACGAGAAATGAGTTTAGGAGTTCGAACCTTGGCAAGTCACGAGATGGGGGTTAGCCCAGTAGCCATCTAAACCTTTTAGTCCAGATTTCCATACTCCCATAGTTTTTAGACGAAACTATCTTTCGTAGTTATACCGAGGCATGTGTGAACATTCTGATGTCGGGTTAAGCTACACCCGTATTTTTACATCTCAAATCATGGTTAATTACACAATGACCTTCCTACTTTTTCTTTTCCTTCTTCTTGCACTAACTATAGTAGCAACTGTAACCTTTGCTTTCTGTACCTTATATAACATCTAGTGTTCTTTCTCATTTTCTCAGAGTAGGAAATGAGATATTTATTTTGGCGCTTATTCCTTTTATTTATTTCAGGAGAAAACTTCCTCCCTCTTTAGATAGTCGAGCCTTGACCCAGACCGGTCGACTCGATTCCATTTGTGCGGGCACTACTGTGTCGGCTTCGGGCGCACCATACTCCAGCGAGGAGTCCTTTATTTCTTTGTCGATGGAATAGACACCACTGCCGAGACCTTGGGGTGACGGAGCCCGATTCTGAATCAAGCGTCGTAGCCGAAGGCCTTTGCGATTGTCGGATGAGCCTTTGTTTCTTTTCTGTATTTTGACATTCCACCGTACTTCTTAATTTCAGTTTTTACGAAATGTGTCTAACTTGGTTGTCAATGAAACGGTTTCTTCTTTTTTAACCGAATGGCGTATATGGGTGGCCATCTAGGCTTCGGGTTGGATAGGTCATTAATCATATTGTGTTATCCGGGATTTTAGTGTTGTCCAGCTAGATGCGATTTATTATGGGTCGAATAGGTCATTTACTTCGTCATCCGAGCTTTTAAGTGGACCAGTTAGATGTTATCTATCTCTTAGGCGGACCACAGTCATTTTCACTACGCCGTCAGGGCTTTTAAAGTGGAATTTAGTTAGATGTGCTCCCATCTTTTAGGTCGGACGAGTCATTTACTCGCCATCCAGGCTTTTAAGTGGACCAGTTATAAGTGCACCAGTTAGATGTTATCTATATTGGGCTAGACAAGTCATTTTACTGCGTCATCCGGGCTTTTAAGTGGACCAGTTATATGTTATCTATCTTGCCCCGGGTTGGGCCAGTCGTTTCTTTGGCCCCGTGAGGCACTATGTTAACTTGAGTTAGATATTGTTATATATCTTGGCGACGTGTCATTTCTTACCCGTCATTCGGGCTTTTAAGTGGGCCGATTAGGCGTTATACATACTAGTAGAGACCCGAGGTCATTTCTTTAACGCCGTCGAAACTTTTAATGTTGGCCAGGTTAGATGTTATACATGCGGGCCGGATGTCGTTCTTCGCTTGTGAAATCGGGGCTTTTAATGTTGACTAGTTAGATGTTATCCCCCTTTGGATCGGACGTGTCGTTTTCTTCTGTGTCAGGACTTTTAATGTTGACCCTATACGATGAGCAAAATGAACAAAAATATGTGTAAATAATGAATTATCCTTTATTGATAATACCTTTTAAGATCACGTGGCATTAGATTAGAGTCTGAGGGTTGTCAAGTTTGTCTAAAGAGTAAGATCCGGATTCGTCGGCTCGCATTACGAGATATGGTCCCTCCCAGTTGGGTTGGAACTTTCTAGCCGCGGGGTCAGCAGTATTTTCGAATACCTTTCTTAGGGCTAAGTCTTCTGGTTGGATCATCCGAGGCTTCACCCGTTTGTTGTAAGAATTTGCCAGACAGCGTTGGTAGGACCTTTATCTGTTCTTTGAGCTCTCACGGGTTAAATCACGATCGTGTCGGGTCCTTGAGTACCCGGCTCTGCATTTTCCTACTCGGGCACATCGCTCAGAGATGAGTAGGCATGCCAATTTCGGTGGGATTATGGCTTAAATCGAAAGTAAAGTGCAAGCGGGGATATCTGGGGTAGATCCTGGCGATGGTTATAAGGCGAAATCTTGTGGGAAGTTCGTGCCGTTTACGCACTGGCCAGAATCTGACCCAATTTTTAATTGGTCGACGGGGTTTTATTGGAACCTATTTAGGCCATTGCTTTGTGTGGATCAGGGGTGGGTCTGAGTGCTTTTATTTTCGATTCACAGGCAAAGTTCATTACATACGGACTGTGATTAGGGCCAGTTGTGGGTTATGATTGATCGGGGGATCTTGGCGACCAAGCGATATTTTCGAATAAAGTGGGTAACGTCTTGTCTTTGATCGATAAGGCGCTGACCCCCTGCCGCGAGGGTTAAAGAGCGAATCGAGATATATCGACATTATATCGTCGATATATGGAATGTATCGTTCGAACGATACAAAATGGCATCGGTATCGTTCGACGGAAAATGGTAAAGAATTGGAAACACATCGTCGATATATTGGAGTATAGTATCTAAAGCGATATATAGGAATCAAAGCATCGAGATACCAAAAAATCAAACAAAAATTATCGAAGAATGGGTTCAAAATGCAAACATAAATTTTAAAACAAAGGTTTAATTTTCAAAAGTATCTTGAGGTTAAAAATAGAAATTTGATAAAAAATTTGTATCTTGAGAAAAATAAGAAATAAAATTGAGCAGGAAAAAGAGTTTTAACAAGAAGACTCGTTTGAGTTATTTGGTGCCAAAGATACAGTGGGGTTTGACACCGATGGCGCTGCTGCTGGGTTGTCCTGCGATGGGAGACAGAGCAGTGGAGCATGCAAAGAGGAAAGGGTGCTGCAAGTTCTGCTGCTGGGTTTCTTGCGGCGGGAGACAAAGAGCTGCAAAGAAGAAAATAAGCAAATAAAAAATAAAAAAAATATGTGCAAGAGATAAAATGAGAAAATATCAAAGCTAGTGGTATGCTGGTAGCCACGTGGTTTGCTATTATTTTATGAAAGGCCTAAGTAATTATGTAAAAAAAATATTTATTTGATTTTAGGTTATAAAATATTTTAAGGAAAAATGTTTTTTAATTAAATCTTTCAAAAATAATTTAGAGTACTTTTTTAGAATATTCTAAAATATATAAAAAAAAAAATAGTCTAATATATTAACATAAAATAAATTAAAGAAATAATTTTTACATTCAAAATTTAATATAAAATTTTATTCGCAAAAGTTTTAAATAGTTAAAAATAATTTTTAAACAACTATTCTAAAAAATATGATCATGTTCCAAGTATAAATGTGGATATATATATATATATATATATATATATATATATATATACTATATATATATATATATATATATATATATATATATATATATATATATATATATAGCTAGACAGCAGATAATCTTTAAACCATATTAAGCAATTAGCTAACTTTTTGTTTTGAAATTAAAGTTTATTATTATGATTTCCAAAATAAACTGAATTTCACGTTTTAACAAAAAAATTTAGAGTTTTGAGCAGTATTTTTATAAATCCATAAAAATAATTTTCTGCTTTAATAAACGAGATATAAATATAATAAATAACTATCTTTTAAGGAAAATAATGCGTATGTAAAATTAAATATATCTTGAGATTTTAAATAATTTTAAATTATAAGGAAATTTATATAAAAATATTCGATATATATAGATATATCCAGATATATCAAGTAAATCCCGTCTGGAAATATATCAATGAAGCAGATATTTTTATCACTTGTCTGCAGATTCTTGAAATAGTCGATTTGCCGCCAGCCAATAATTTATACGTCCCCAGGGCGGTGGGCGCGGCGAGCTATATCAATTCCCACATTGGGCAAGGGCCACGGGCTTGAGATTCAGATTTGAGCCAGTCGTTGGCAACGCCACATTTTTTGCAGTATAATTCGGCGCCGCCGCCTTTCATGGTCGGGCCAATAGTACCCTCGAGTGTGGGCCTTCACAATATAGCCTCCCGTCGCCGCTCCACATATTCCCTCATGCGCTCAACAACACATACCGCCCCGAGCGCGTCGCACTTCGATACGCGCCGCCATGGATCGCTTTGAACAATCGTCCGCCGATCAAGGAAAATCTAAATGACTGTGACTCAGATCTTATGGGTCTTATCCCTTTCACTGCTGAGTCTCTCCTCACATGTAAGCATTATCTGTCCATCCAATGAGGCACTCAGCCCACGTGGCTTACTCTGGGAGGTAGGATGAGGAAAACTACCGATAGTGAGATGCAAGGTGAATATTGTTTCTAAGTATCAGTAGAGGCGGCCAATCGCGCCTTACAGACCGCTTATCATCATAGCTCAAGTACATGTTCCATCATACATCGAAAAACTCCGCCTGCCGTTGTTTTACCCAGAGACATATTTTTATTCTGGGTCTCGATCCAAATTTCGTCAGACTCATTCCGATGACTAACTAGAGTCACTATGAATCGAGCTGGCTTCAGAGATACAATTTAGCTAGTTCAATTCTGATAAGAGGGCTTCATATCTCGATTCATTATTGGGAGGTGTCAGTTTCCACCTGATTTGCTTCGCACTCCATTCCTTTCCTACTGGGTGATTTCACCGCACCAAATTCCCGCCCACTTGCCTCGACGCCCGCCTACATTGCGTCCAACAATCTCAGTTCTCGTGGTGTGTTTTTGCATCAGGATTTCTAACTATGAAGCTCACACCGCCCTTTTATAGCCTCGCTTGTACTGATGCCTGCACTCACTTAGTTCAATCGCCCAACGAGCCATTCTACCGTAGAAGTCGCCACGGAGCGTGTCTCTGAGAGGAAGGCCTGCTAGCACCACAATGGATGCTTTTTAGAAATACGGGTGGAGCTTAGTTGCTATTCTGAGGGCTAAGGTCGCTTACTCAAGGTGACTATGTTCGGTCTCAACGCCGGCCAGGATTTGCTTGACGAGAACACCGGGCTTCGACTTCGTCAGTCGTTTCTTTGAATAGGTGGCACCATCGTATACCTCTAAGACCACCAAATATACATAAAGTGTCTCACCAGTGTCCGAACTAGTAAGGATTGGTGGCCTCGCCAAGTATTGTTTGATGTGGGAGAAAGCCTGATCGCACTTTTCATTCCATCAGCCCGATTGGCTTCCTTGAGAGCGGAAAAAAAAGGCTTAAGGTGGTTTGTGGACCGAGAAATAAACCGCCTTAGGCCCGGGCGAGTCGGCCACCGTTGGTATCCCCTTTCAGCTAGAGTCGGGAGATTCTAAAATAGCTTGAAGATGAGCGGGGTTGGCCTCTATTACTCTCTGAGTCATCATGAATCCCAAGAACTGGCCTACACTGACCTCGAATGCACACTTTACAGGGTTGAGTTTCATGCCATATTCTCTGAGGAGCTCAAATGCCTGTTGCAGATGCGTAGTGTGATCCGGGCGCTCCTTGGATTTTACTAACATATCGTCGATATACACTTCCATAGTTTTGCCACAAATGGGTCGAAAACATCTTAGTTACCAGCCTCGATATGGTTCTAAGATTCTTAAATTCAAAATGGCATTACATCGGTAAATAAAGAGCCCGTGGAGGTGATAAAAGATGTTTTCTCTGCGATCGCGGTGTACAGGATCTCGACGACACCTGAAATGCATCGAGAAAGGACAACATGCCATGCCCCGCCGACGCGCCAACAACTGGACGATGCAGGTAAAGGAAAACGCCTTAGACACGCTGGCCATTAAGATCCGTGATAATCTACGATACTCTCCATTTTCCCCTTTCTTAGGAACCACCACCACGCTGCGTCATTCCGTGCATTCGACTTCTCCGATATACCCAACTTTCTCGTGAAGATTATCCACTGGCCCGGATGATCGGCATGATCTCGTGGAGCGCTACTGCTCGAATGTGTCCGGGCGAATAAGACAACATTTAACTTGTGAGAAGCATGCATAGGACTGATTCCTGTCATATCCGAATGGGTCCAAGCGAATACGTCGACGTTAGCTTGTAGTATTTCCACTGCATCATACTCTCTTCTTCGTCAGATGGAATCGACGGAAAATTGTCCGGCCTCACCATGAGGCGGACTTCAAAGGATTTCATCGCCAATCGCTCTTGCCTTCACAAATGCCAAAAATACTGTGGATTGCTATTCCAAGGGTTGAATTTCGAGGGGCGAGCCGTTGGAGGTTTCATCTTTTTCATGCTCCTGCACTGATAGCTGGTAACACTAACGAGCAGCTAATTGGCTACTCTGGAGGTCAACCTGTCCGGATGGACTCAGATAACTGATAGTTTGGTGATAGGTTGAGGGGATTGCTTTCATAGCATGTAACCAAGCCTGACCCACGATAGCATTATACGGTCCCAGGTCCTCAACCACTGAAAACAATACTTGCTGTATTATCAGCTTGCTCGACGGAAGAACAATAGACATCCCACCTGGCTGTGGTGGCTCCTTTGAACTCAGACAAAACTCACAACACCGACTATGACATTAAGGGGAGTTTTATCCGTTGGACTACGGAAGATAACAACCTGAGCGCACGCCAGATCAACAAGAACTCTATGCACATCAAAATCAGTATCACACAAAGTAAGTACAAGTGCATCATAATGAGGGAGTGATGACCGGGTCAGGGCTTTATAGAGAGTGATACGGGGCCGCCAACCGACCAATTGTTGCGTTGTTCCTCGGTATTAGCCCAAGTGTTTATCCCAAGCCTAAATGAGGTCGCGCTGAGCATTCTTCTTCTCTCGCTGCTTCGATTGGTATTGGTCATCACGTGCCTCCCAATATGAAGTCGGCGGCGGGCCGGTTCGGCGTTCAACGCTGCGTAAATTGCCCGCCGGGCAGCTAGGGCTTCGCTGCTCCTGCCGCCCCTCGAATGTATCTTCCGAGCCCAACCCGATCAATTTTTCTAATGGAACTTTAGTTCGCAACTAAGTAGTTGGTGGTCGCGGGTCCCCGTGGTAATCTCACTTCGTGACCAATTACGTTATCCGTTGCCCTCATTGGTGGGGGCCATTTAAAATCGGGGTGGTCCCAGATGAGAGGTAGGAGCCGATCATAAGAGATATTAAGAAGGGTGAATTAGGAAGGATCCTTTTGCTCGTCTATTCTCGAGGCTGATTCCTGCTTCTAGCTCCTTCTGCTCGGTGGCCCTTAGTGGCTTCCGTCGTCCCTCGAGGCATCACACTGCCTAGGTAGCGGTCCTAATATTATCCTCCGCTTGGAATACTTATCCGCCCGCCGACAATTCTTCCATCATACAGGAGGATCCAGGATGAGACTAAAAGAAAGGGGTAGTAGGCCCGAAGCTTCTTCTGAAGTTCTATAAGACCGCATCCATGCTGTAAGTATCAATTTGTTGGACGTCTTGCCCAAATCATCGAGTGAAGTCCTGGATAGATTCCTCTTCCCGCTTGAGGATGGCCTGGAGTGAGATGATGTTTCCTTTTTGTCGGACCGAACATAAGTACTAGGAAATGAACGTTGTCCATAGATCGCTAAATCTGTTTATAGATCCTCTTAGGAGTTTATGGAACCAGGCCAGAGCGGGTCCCTTCAGGCTAGCCGGGAATACCTTGCACATGAGACAGTCATTACCTGCGCTAAGAATCATTGTTTGGTTAAAATGTAGCATATGGTCGTATGGGTCAGTAGAGCCATCGTACATAGAAAATGATTCGCATAACTGTCGCAGGCTCGAGCTTACGACATGGGCCTGGTGGGTGAGGACGATATCTTCTGGTCCCCGGGCAGTGGGAAAAGAAACTAAATGCGGGGAGAAAGCTACCCCGAATGGATGATGCACGGGTGGAAACTGAGGAGCCATGCCCCCGAGCCGAACAGGCACATATTCGGGGCCTGCTCCAATGGCGTTTGTCTCGCCGCCTTCAGAACCGCTGGCGCCGCGCCACTAACATATCGGGCCGGATCGGTGGAGGCCTCTCGACTCGCCTCCACATCGTTTCTGTGGTGGTGAGCTGCAAGGAGCCGAGCTCCGAAGATAAAGTTCATCGCCCGCTTGGGATCGCCCCATGATGGCGGCCTTTACCCTATTCGCCGAGTCGTGGCCAGGATGAATGGCCCTTTCGAGTTGTCCCCCCGATTAGTCTCCAAACGGGTTAGCATGCACTCATTCTCCTGCTACAAGCGATTTTCCTGTTCGCGTAATTCGGTTGTAAGACCCGAGAAATTTCTAATTTTTGGAAAAAGGGCAAAATCGTAATTTCGATAAAAATCCAAAATTTATTCTCTAGACTTCGATGACGGCGGATTTCATCAAGAATCGCCTCGCGAACCCAAATACCACGTCGTATTTCGTCAATCAGACGTCAATTTACACGCCGAGGCACGAGTATCGCGCAAGAGAAAACGAATGTGAGGTGACAAAGTCACCTATAACATGTACACACGTTACACACGCTGCATTTAGCATAACACTAAATGGATCTACCAGATACTAAAATGTCGAAAAATCCAAGCTTAGGACATGGGAGTATTATAGAATTTGTTTTTAAATGATAATAATGCCAAATAGTGAACAGTATCATCTCTCTACAAATTGGAAAAGAACAAACGTGAAAGGAGAAACAAGGAGATGCAGAAGGTGAGAGAATGACATTTTAGAGAGAGAGTAAGGCACTTCTGTGATTACGGCGATCCGACCTCGTAATTGGCCTTCGACAAGAAGCGAGTTGTTCTACGCTAAGGAGCAAGAACGCTGGGTAGTGACCTGGCTTATCGAGTTTCGACAAACTCCGTGGCGCAGGGCTTTATCCTACTTGGGTTTACACTTATTTTAAGTGTTTTGTAATGTTTCGAATGGCTTGAGGCCTTGTAAGAAACAAAGACTCCATCCCAAAACTCAGACCGATGTGTGAAAAAATTATGGAATTTATTGGACAATCCGTGACTGTCCACGGATTTTAAATATTTATGTTTGAAATTATTATACATTAAATTGTGTTCGCTATTTACAAGGCCTGAATGGCCATTGATTTGCGTTCACAAGGTGGAACCTATGTTTCAGAGAAGGCTGCGGAACAAAGAACTGCAGGGTTTGACTGCTCACATGAATAAGATTCACCGAAATAAATTTTGTGAGATATCAGGTTGGCTGAGTAATTCAAATCGAATTGTCGTGGTTGTTAATTACCCACGTGAGCTAATTTTTGGTGGCCGGATTGTGAAATTGCATAACATGTTTCATGCTGATACCATAAATGTATCATGATATATATATTTCGCACAAGGTTATAAATGTACTGAATTACACTATGCATTCCATATGCAATCAGGCACCCTAGAACAATAGGAGTGAGTGCATGAGGTGATTGAGAGTGGCTTCGAGGGCTGACTAATAATAATAATTACTCTGAGTGTGTCCATTACAATATCTGAGGGTAGTCCATATAAAATATCAATCGCTCTGAGTCGGCCCAATTGATATACATCTGAGGGTCAGTCCACTAAATAAACCATCTGAGTCGGTCCACTACTTATACCGGAGGGAGTTGTCCACAATTAAAAACAACATCTTTGTTTTGAAAATAATATTTCATACGTGGCTTAGGCAAGTGTGAGTGGAGCTTCATGTAGAACCTGGGTATGAGTTTGGAGTCATGTATTATTCGCAGATCAATGATTTACTGAATTGTGTTTTCATTGGAGCATCAGATATGCACTTTAAAGAGAGTAATTTCATTTAGTGGTGCATTCCACCACCGAGCGACAGCTCACCCCACGAGGGATACTTTAGGTACAGAAGGTATGAGAGACTACATCTTAGAGGCCGACATCAAGAAAGCCTGTCAGGCTTTGTGTTTTAGAATACATGTATTAGAAGGTTGTAAACTTTTAATATGTGTTGTATAAGAGTAAACTTTTAACTCTTGAAACTATGGTATATAGTTAGTGTATTTTGATGAATATTGGTATATGGGCCCAAGTGGCCATTGGTACTCATATTGGATTATATTGGATTGTTTTATTAGGCTTAGATTTCAGTAGAGCTCCGCACAAATGAGACTTTGCCCGATTGCGGCATAGTGCTCAAGTTACCCGACATTCACGAGTATTCCGCGGTTGACTGCAGTCAATCTGACCTGAGGACGGGGGCGTCACAACTGCATCGAGACTGTGCATACTCGCTACCTGTGTGGCTGAGGATTCGGGGCTTAGGCCATAATCTGAGGTGTAAGAACATCACCACTAGGTGTGGTTCGATGTTGAGTTTAGGTATGAGATTTCCAGGAAATCACTAAAGAAACTGCACACGCATGCATGTGTTCGTGTGTTTTTGTGATTTGGATAAATTTGTTGGTGTGAAAATATGCATAACATGAATGATGTGTGATCATGTATTGTATGGCTCAGGTGCTTAATAGATAGCACATAGGAAAATTTTAAGTTTTTACGTTGTGTAAAACCGAACAAAGAGAAAATAATAATGAAAATAATAAAAATAAAATAAATTTATTTATTTTAAAGGAAAATGAAAAAAAATGAGGTGAATAAAATAATTTTCTAAGGTTTTACAAGTTGTAAAATTGAAGAAAATTTAATAAAATAAATTTTTATAAATTTATTTGAGTATTCTGGAAAATGAAAATAATAATGAAAAAAAAATAGGTATATATATATATATATATTTTGTATTTTCCAGTGGTTGGAAGAAATGAAAAATAATAATAATGAAAAATGAAAAAAATGGTGCTTGATCAAACGGGCACGCCCAATTGTATCAAGTAAAGAGAAGGGTGTAGTTGGCCAGGTTTTGTATTGCACAATAAGTGTATCAGGACCGTGAGGGAGACAGGTGGCAAGGTCAGATATAATACAATGATCGCACCTCGCGGGACGGCTGGCGGCGCCGCAGCAGGCTGCCAGGCGCCGGGTCGGGCGAGAGTGATGCTGGCAGGGGCGCGCCGGCAATCGTGCTTGTGATACCGCGACCGGGCGCCACGACACGGAGCGGGCATCATGACATCTACCAATCACCACGATACGGCGCTCGGGTCAAGCCACGACACTAGCCACCAGCCGCTGCCCAGGCGCGCCGGTCAGCCGTGATTGCGCTTCGGTGCACCCGACCACTGATCGCTTGACTCATTAATATTCCCGAGTCACTAATTGATAATGTTCATGAACATCGCTCATCACAAAAAAAATTTCTCAACAAAAATTAATAAAAAAATAAAATCGATGAAAATGGGATGTAATGAAAAATGAAATTTTCGAAAATGTACTTTGTGATAAAAATGATTTAACATGTGAATTAATAGTCTCGCATTGCATTTAAATGCGGACATAATATGAACCTCGTATATTCTCAGTATGAATAGTGCCCTGGCGTGTTTATGCCTGGGGAAGTTACGCATTGTATTTAACTCGCCATTTAAACCTGTATGTGATGGCTGTCGAGGACGAGGATCTAGAGGACTACACGAGGTAATCGGTCGTGCACCACCCACTCGACCAGCCCACCCGCATTTGATCACACTTGCCAGGTCAGAGGTATTGCGACGACCGCTATCGCACGTGCTACGGCAAAGAAAGAATGTGAAGGTCCTAAGAACCCAGAGATTTGTGGCGCATCATCCCGACATTCATAGGAGGAGATCCGACTTCGCACCATTGGTTCACGCAGATCAAGAAAATGTTGAGGCTATGAGATTTCCTCTACACTACCAGGATCGACTACGCTGCTCCATCAGAGGGTGAGGCCCAAGTATGGTGGAATGTAAGGAAAGTGACCCTAGAGACCTGCAGGGCATGACACAGGGGCGTAGTTTCGTGAGCCGTTTCATGGGTAAGCATTTTCCAGATATCACAGGCATGCGGCTGCTCAGGAGTTTTAGAGCCAGCTAAAGGGGCGTATGATCGTGATGTGGATTATGTGGCCAGTTCACGAGCTACCCGGGATGCATACGATGATTACGTACACGCACATGGCCAAGGTTAGAGATTCGAGAATGGACTGTCACCCATTAGGGCTGCATCAGACTTCGCCAGGATACGGACTTCACATGCATGTGCAATATGGAACTGCATGGCCTGGACGACCTCCAAAGGCAGGCTCATCATCTCCATTAGGAAGAGAGGGAGGAGGGCGACATAATGAGAAACCAAGATATGGGTGTCGGTACTAAGAGGGATTTAGATGAGTTCTCCTCAGGATTAGTAAGAGAATAGGTAATGATATGTCGTGGTCATGAGTCAGAGATCTCAGACTCTACTCATAGTGGACCTAAGGATCATGGACATGTCAGTCTGATGTCATCCCGATGGATTGGCTCACACCACAGTGGTCGTTATTGATCGTGAGCAGAGGAGTGTTACCATACACGCTGGATCGTACTGCAGCAGATTCAAGGGGACAAAGATGACATTTCCTCGGGCTCTGTGACAGATAATGAAATTGAAAAGTCAAGGACGCGAAGTGTTAACTACGAGCCTACCTTAGAAAGACTGAGGTGAGACCTGACTTAGATCTACCCAGTAGTGTGCAGTATGTGGATGTTTTCCGCATGAGCCACCCGACTACCTCCATGTAGGTTGTGACTTCTGTGATCGAAGCCACACCCTTAAGATTTCACCCATCTCTATGACTCAAGATGATGGCACCACTGAAATATAGGAGCTCAATGACAGGTTCATTAAACCGAGTACTTAACCATGGGCTATCTTGCCTATTTCTCTATACAAAAGAGACAAGACCCTTCGATCGTGGCATCGACAACCCATTGGCTGGAATTAGGCATGTCAAGAACCACCGGCCATACCAGGATCGAATGATTTTGATCAGTTAAGAGGAGCGAGTCTACTCAAGATAGATCTTCAGACCGGTTACCATCAGCCGAGATTAATGGGAGACAAGATATCCCTAAGACAAACAATAGAAGCGTTATGGGCACTTGAGTTAACTATGATGCCCTTCGGATTAACGTAACGCCAGCAAGATTCATGGATCTCATGATAGTGTTCCAACCCATCTAGATCAATTTGTCGTAGCCTTCGTGATATATTCGACTACTCCCAAATGAGGGAGCATGAGTATCACTTGAGGATCATGTTACGCTTGTCGAGAGATCCATCACCGTACGCCAAGTTTAGTAAGTGCCGAAGTCTGCCATCGAGGTGATTTTCAGACAGGGTGTCAAAGATCAGCGTGTCGCTGGACCTAGAGAAGGTCGAGGCCGCATGAGTTGGGAGAGGGGTCGTCACCTTCGAGATACTCGCTGGGGATTGGCCGGGTACCATAGAGATTCATCGAGGATTTCTCCCGATAGCAAAGACTTATGACGAGGTCGTAATCTCAAGGAGTCAAGTTTGATCGATGACCGATGTGAGGAGGCATTCTCAGAGTCAAGAGGAGACTTATCAGCCCCTATCTTGATAGTCCCAGACAGGGACAGGCACACAAGGTATTGTGATGCTCGAGGGCCTGACCATGTGTTTTGACGCAAACGAGAGTAGTAGCTACTGGCTCCCGTCGCTGAAGAATCACAGAAAGTGCACTGACCCCACACCACGACACGAGTCACAAAATGTAGTCTTCGCCTTTAAAGACGGCGCCACTACTTATATGGCGAGGAATTCGAGGTGTACCTGCACAATAAAAGTCTTAAGATATTTTCATCAGTAGCATTTACCTCACATGAAAAACTAGATGGATGGTTCTTGTAGGATTATGACTTGACTTTACACGCCATCCCGGGTAAGGCAATGTCCCGGGCCGATGCACTACTGGGTCACTGGGGAGGCTCAGGATAGCTTCCCTGGGAGTGATGATGCTCGAGATCAGGGACGCTTTAGGCACAAGCACAAATGAGCGCACTCGTGGTACGCTGGGAGTTTAGTGGCTACACTGGGTCATGGAGGTGAGGATCGAGTCCCGGGCAAGTGACGCAGACAGTGTCCATCGTGATCTGCACATTCGGTACAGTGACGAGGGTCGGACCATCCACACATATGGTAGTTCCTAGATAGAGGATTTTGGTAGTGGTTCCCCCATTCGACCACTCAGGAGAGGAGATTCTCGTGGAGTTTCACCGCTTCTCGATTTGCCGTGCATCCAGTGACACTTTAAGATGTACCAGATTCGCCAAGATTATCTGGAGCGGATGAAGAGACACGTATGACTTCTAGCGACGATGCCTCACGTGTCGCCAGTAAATGATGAGCACTGCAGACAACAGGCTACTTCAGCCATCGAGGTGGGTGAGTGGAAGTGGGAGCACCTCACGATGGATTTTGTGACCAATATTACATGCACACCACAGAGACATGATGCGGTATAGGTGATAGCTGACCTGCTTCACTAAGTCGGCACATTTAGCCGTGCTGAGTCCTTCACATCGAGAGATTCACGGCTGTATATTCGAGAGATAGTCCTGTACATATAGAGCACCAAGATCCACAGTATCGGATAGGACCCGAGGTTGACTGGCGCACCCTTTGAAAAAGTTTCCAAAAGGCTATGGGCACACGACGACCATGAGTACAGCCTTCCACCCACGTAATCTGATGGTCGGGCCCCGAGAACTATATTGTGTTAGAGGACATGCCGCGAGCATGCTGGCCCTGGATCATAAGGGTAGTCAAGAGCACTGCCCTAGTGGAATTCCTCGCCTACAACAACGCTTATCAAAGCAAGATACGATGGCACCATATAAGTCATTGTACGGAGGCCAAGGTAAAAATAATCGTTATGTTTGACCGAAAAGGGAGAGCTCCACCACCGGTCCGACTGATTAGAGACACCTTCGAGAAGGTGAGTCGACACGACAACAAGCCTTCTCACTCGCCTCTCACCCGATAAGAGCTACATGTACGACGTCGACCCTTAGAGTTCGAGGTCGGGCGATCACATCTTCAAGGTGATGCCTAAGAGAGGAGGTCAAGTTCTGCCGAGGGAAGCATCACGAGGTTCATTGTGACTCGGTATTACTTGAGATGGTGGCACTGTTAAATCAAGTTACGTTACGCCAAAGATGTCGTGTCCACAAGGTATTTCACGTCTTATGTCAGAAGATATTCTATCCAAAATTTTTACAAAGATTGAGACAGATTGAAGCTACACTTATAATCTATATGACCTAATATATTTTGGATAGTCGCATCAAGCCATGAAAAACACCATGAGGCTAGTGAGGGTGCTATGGCGGCATTATGGATTGGAGGAGTCAACGTGGGAGCTCGAGGATGATGCGGCCACCTATCCCTCTTTAGGATGAAGGCACGGGTTTAGTCGTTATCATTTAAACGACGAGTTTGTTGCATGGTATAGTGCACGTTGCGTATGCATGTGAGTGAATGTGATTGTCCGCACTTCTGACGAAATTCCTTTAAGGAGGGAAAATGTAAACCCGGAAATTTCAATTTGAAAAATGGCAAAATCAGAATTTCAGAAAATCTGAAATTTATTCTCTAGATCTCTGATGATGAAACGATTACCTGCTGAATCACCAAATCTAATACCACGTCGAATTCTCACAAATTCGAGACAAATAAAATTTACACGCTTTTGAGGTATCGAGTATCTATGTCGTAAAAAACGAAATGTGAGGTGACAAAAGTCACCTATAACATGTACACATATTACACATGTTGCATGAGTGGAGAGATGATGGAAATGGACTGCCGAGATAGTGCCAATGCTCGAAAACTAAGCTAGTGGACATATATGGCATTATAGAAATCGCTTTTAAACGACACAACGCCAAAATAACACGCATCATCTCTATAAATTTGAGTTAAGCCAAACATGAAAGGAGAAACAGTGGAGATGTGCAGGCGTGGTAAAATGATGATTTAGAGAGAGAGTAAGGCACTTTCTGGGATTTAAGGGGCGATTCGGATCATCTAATTGCCTAGACAAGAAGGTGTTGTTCTACGCCGCGAGGGGCAACGCGTAAGTACGGGCTTATCGAGTTTTCGACAAACCTCGTGGAGGCAAGGGTTTATCCTACTTGGGTTTTACACTTTATTTAAGCGTTTTGTAATGTTTAGATTGCTTCGAGGCCTGAACGGGTTGAAGCTGACTTCCGCCCCAAAATCGGGACCGATGTGTGAAAAATTTATAATTTATCGACAATCCGTGATCGGCCCACGGATTTCGGCCGTTATGTTGGAAATTATGTGACAGTCAGGTCGGTGGTTATGCATAAGTGATGAGTGTCAACACTTATGTTATGGCCATTGGCGCTTCTTCATTTTCACGCTTATTTTATATTTAATTTCGTTGCGGGTCGGATACCCGACGGTGATCGTGATGCAAAAAGACGGAGCAAAAAGGCAAAATTGGAAGCAATTTCGGGAGCGTAAGGCGATTGCATTTAAGACGCCTAACGCCGACGCCCCAACGTAGCCGACGCCCCCACGCCGCGGACGCCCCCACGCCAGGACGCCCCAACGCCGCACGGCCGCCACTGACGCAAGTCAACAAGCCGCAATCGCCACGCACGCCGCTGAAAAGCTCTCATCATTTAAAGCAAAAAGGGTGCAGAATTTGAGGGGATCGAGATCAAATCAGATAAACCGAGGGCGCGAATCAAGGCGTAGTGACATCGACCGAGAAGAGCCTGATTCAGATTCTCTTTGTTTCGATATTGTGAACCGATGTTTTATATATCGCTCTATTGATATTTTCTTTCTTATTCATTATGTTCTAGATCTATACCTGGGGTAGGTTGCTGAACCCTCACACGCTTGAATGGATTAAAGTTTATTAATTTATATTATTCATTATTATGATTCATTATGACCGCTTACATCCGTGGATCACCATATGGTAATAAGTTTTGGCCAGCATTAGTATGATCATACTAGAGATCCGAGATTCGAGATGAGGGATACCTAGGATATGAGTAGAGTGTTTTTGGTCGATCTTAACAGAGATATTTCCGATCCCGAAGGTGGCAATTGCTGCTTTAACATTTAAGCATTTCCTGAGTACCGAGTTAGTAGAGATATTCAATCTACTAGCTTAAATAGGCGAATACACCTCGAGAGAGGGTATCTCGTAAATAAGATCACCTTGCCATTAATAAATCATAACCAGACTGAATAATATCACCTTTAAGAAATAATCCATTGAAAGTGGCAGGGGGAGACATGACCCTAGTCTCCATCACAGTAATTCTTTCGCATCGCTTGTTTATTTTACTTCGCATTAGTAACTTTATACACAATACATACATCCAGATAATATTTGAAAAGTAAATCTCAGAATAACTCACCTATCCTGATATCCGTACCATCGTACAACAGACACAGCATGACGCGCACAGCAATATGAGCGCGACATTTTACACACCACGCCACTCATCAAGTTTTTGTGATACTGTCTGTAAATAGGTTTAAAGTGATATAGAGAATAAAGCAATTAGATATTACTCCGAAATTTTTGTTTTTATTTCATATTATGCCGGCAATTTGGTTTTGTTGTTTCGTGTGTGATCGCGCTAGGATTTCAAATGAGCACATGCAACGACGAGATCAGTCGACCAACATCCGTTCTCGATCCTCGAGCCAAAGAACTTTACACGTAACACGCCGAGAACAGAGAACGAATACCAACAGCAAACATGGATGACAATGAACCACGTGGATTCAAAGATTGAGCAGAATTATCACAGAGGCCTAAATGAAATAATGAAGAATTTATGTCCAGCCGTTTATACAAAATCGCATGATCCATACATGTTGTTGGGGGAGAGTTTGCACTTCCGCCACGCCTGCTCGTGGGACAAATATCGAGACCACCATCTGTGCAAACAACTTCGAACCGGTCAAGAACATTACGCATGCTTCGTAACATCTTGTTTCATGGATACCCATGGTAACCCGACATGCATTTGACCAACTTCCTCGAAGTTTGCGACACGATCAAGTACAATGGGGTTATCAAGAAGCTCAGTCGATTGTTCCCACCACTAGGTGATAGAGCCAAGCATTGGCTAAACTGGTCGCCCACCGTATTCCATTACTGCGGGAACGATTTATGTGCAAATTCCGACTGCTTTTCCCACCTCGAAAAATCGCACAACTCAGGCAAGAGATTAATACTAAGCAATCCAGAGGGGAGAACTTCGCAGGCGCTGGATAGATTCCACTAACTATTGAGAAAATGCCCACACCACCGATTTAATCGATGGATGCAGTCCACACTCCTTTATAATGGTCCCAGGAATGCTTACTGCATCAAAGTTGATCGATGCCTCGCCAGAGGAGAGCACCAACGAAGAAACCAGCGCACTGCTTGAAATCCCCAGAAGAAGCACAACCAATACAACCGCGGTTTAGAGAAGGCTGCACCCAAGAAAAGCAAGAGGTGGCACCCGATAATGAGTGTTCTCAACACCGTTAATCATGTGGCACACCGACCAAACAATAACAGATGCCATGAACTACACGCATACGCACTAACCCACGGAGTTGCAATTTGTGAGCACACAGCCACACTGTGAGTGCCGCCAAGAACCAATGAGCGTTCCGCACGCGGTCAAGGTTCAACCGTGAATCAATCACAAGAATAAGGACAAAGATGGGGCAAACAATTATCTTAATCAAAATCAAGGCCAGGAGCGCGGCGAATCGTGACCGTAACAACTTTAACAATCAAGGGTATGACGGAGGAATAATCGTAACAATATGCCATCAATCGGTTAAGGAACCACCTCCCGAAAAAGTGGACTTAGAACAAGCCCGCACATGCTAACCTCCCACTACGCTCATGAATGAGACCAAGGCGAATATGCAAATAGCCAAACCCGCTGAACAATCAAGCAAAGACGCTTGAGAAATTCGAGGTACAAATGGGCCAAATGGCTATAACTTATCGGGACAGAAAGGCAACCGGTTCTTACCGCTACCCGTGGCAAACCCCGAGAAGAGATGGAAATGAACATGTCAAAGCGCGATTTGGTAAGCTGCAGCACTCATCATGGCAATCCCGCTATGTAGAAGCGTGGAGATCAGAGAAAGTCATCCAGCCTGCTCGTAATGATGAGGCGATAAGGAACAACCTCGTGAGAAACAAATTGGCAGAACACCATCAAGCAAAGGACAACCCACCAATTCCATATCCACAACGCCTAAAGAAGCATAATGGATAAATGGGGCTCACTACCATGGAGGTGAACAGTGCTATACATCAATATCCCATTTGTCGATGCCTGGAGCAAATGCCCACTATGTGGAAATTTACGAAAGACATTCCCGTCTTTAAGAGAAGATTGGCTGATTTTTGAAACGCTAACTTAACTGGGAGGAATGTAAGTGCCATACTGAGGAAGCCGCAAAAGCTTAAAGACCCGTGCAAGCCAATTATCCCAGCACCATCGAAATGCTATCTTCGGTGAGAGTTTCTCTTTGTAATTAGCGCCAAAGATTAATCTCATGCCCTTATCCATTTTAAACGCTGGGATTGCAGTGAGGCCCACCCAACTATAGTCACACTTCGCCACTACGATTCAAGCATCCGAGAGGGGTAACAGGTTATGTTTTGGTAAAGGTTGACAAGTTTATCTTCCCACAGACATCAGATTAGATATGGAAGAAGATAAAGAGCCACCCATAATCTCAGACCATTTCTTGCAACCAAGGTGGCAATGATTGATGTCTCGTAGGAGAGAATTGAAATTGAGAGTGCAGACGACGAGGTCAAGTTCAACGTGTTTGCCGTGAGACATCCCAGAGAGTGATACTTGCTTCACAAGTAGATAAGTAGGCTATAGTAATCTAGCCAAAGTGGTCCACCGACCTCGGGAGGCTAGCTTAGTGGAGAATGATTCGAGAATATGAGCGAAGAGGCAGAGAATGAAACAAATGATGACTCTTTCGGACACAATAGATAGAAATATCAATCTCAGGTGAAAGAGCTAAACGCCAGCGGCCATCTGTGGAACAACCACCCAAGATGGAACAAAACCCCTACCTAGCCATTTGAAGTGGTGCCACCTCGGGGTAGCATCCACTTTACTAGTGATCATCTCAGCATCCTTGACTGAATTAGAGGAGGAGAAGTTATTGAGGGTCCTTAGAGACCATAAAAACGCGCTTGAATGGTCTCTACCGATTTGAAAGGATTCGCCTTCCATGTGCATGCATCGATATTCGAAGATGGGCATATAAACCTTCAAGAAGCACGAGGAGGTTGAATCCGACGATGAAAGAGGTAGTCCGAAAGGAGGCATGAAATGGCCGATACCTGGGTACTTATCCTATTTCGTGCCAAGAAAATGGGTTAGTCCAGCTTCCGCGGTACCGAAGAAAGAGGAACAACTATCATAAGAACTGAACAATATATTACCGCCGCGAACAAATACCGTGTGGAGGATTTGGTATTGATTATCGAAACGAATGAAGCTACCAGCATCATTTCATTGCCATTTCTAGATCGATACGATCGATTAGCCGGTCATGAATACTATTGTTGGGATGGATATCCGGCTACAATCAAATTGCTATAACAAGATCGTGAGAAGACGACATTCATGCCCTTCCGCGGTATATCTTCGATTCAGCGATGCCTTTGACCGTGGCAATGCACCTGCACATTTCAACGATACGATGGCCATTTTCTCCGACATGGCCGAGTAGAACATAACTCAAATTTACGGATGATTTTTCTGTCAGGGTAATTCATCGGACAAATCAGTTCCTGGAGAATGATGACCAATGGATAAGATGAAGAGACCATCTTAGCAATTACCAATTTGGGAGAAGTGCCATTTTATGGTACAAGAGGGTATCAGATTTCTGGGTCATCGGATTTACAAGAGGAATTAGAGGTGGATGTATAAGATTTTAGCTAATTGAAAACCAATACTCCACCTCATCAAAGAAAGGATCATGAAGTTTTTAGCCACGCTAGACTTATAGTCGTTTATCAAAGATTTTCTCAAATCAATTAAACCGTTGTCCAATCTTCTCTGTCCAAGGATCCACTTGAGCTCGATTCAAAGAGCCTGTAATGCATTTTCTACGGTCGAAGATGTTTGGTGTCATCCATTGAGCAGTCCCGCATTGGTCCTTCCTTCCCATTCTTGAAACTCTATGTGTGACGCCACCATTTTTATTTATCAAAGGTCAGCGTAAACGAGAAAAATTTTCCGTGATTTACTATGCAAGTTAACCTTAAATTGAGGTCAATGAATTATGCTAATACGCAGAAGGAACTTTTGCCATTGTTTTTGCTTTAATAAATTCAGGCCTTATTTGATTGGTAACAAGGTAGAGTCCACACCTCGCCATTAAATACTTGATGACTCAAAAAGACGCCAAACCCTCGATTAATCCCAGGGGTTCTTTTGTCAGCAAAGAATTTGATGTCGACAAGACAAAGCACTGAGAACCTAGGCAAAGTTGCATCATCTTCACGATCGAGGGGCGTTTCTATGATATTCAGTGAATGGATGATCTTCAGATGAGCCAACTTGTTTTCATTAAGACAAGAAGGCGCCTCCATGGTTTCAGACACGTGAATTATTTGCAGCCAAGGTAGTCCCTCCAATTTAACTATCAACGTAAAAACGGTTTTCGCATTTGAAACAATACTATTGGGAGGAGCCACTTTGCTGCACTCAGTCGATCGTGATCCTAGATAAAAGCCCGAAGACGTAAATGAATAAAAGATACCGAATCCACCGCCACTCACTGCAGACATTTTGCATGAGAACTGCCGCCAAGGTACTTCAATCAAGCCGATCGGCCTACCTTATCCAAAGGATGTCACTACCAGATCCACATGTGACAAATGTCAAAGAATGGAAGTATTTTGTGAAAGGATCTAACCACCCATGCACCCCATTCTCGAAGTAGAGCTATTTGACTTATTGGGATGGATTTCATAGACCATTTCATCTTATAACAACTCGCACATTCTCGCGTGACTATGTATCAAGTGGGTGGAAGCAATTCACCCGCGACAATCGCAAGGTCGTGCTCAATTTCTTCGCAAAGAATATATTCTTCCGATGAACCCTCGAAGCAAATCGATCACGTATAATGGTACTATTTCGCAATAAGTAATCGGCTGTTTTGCAAAGTATGGGGTGCGCCATCGATCTCTGCATATCACCCGCAGCCAAACGGGCAAAGGCAGGTGCTGCCAAATCGAGAAATTAAGGCTATTTTAGAGAAGACAGTTAATAATTCCAGAAAGGATTGGTCTAAAAAGATCGAAGATGCACTCTGGGCGTACCGCACAACTTTTAAAACTCCTTTGGGTATGTCGCCTTTCAGACTGCGGTATGGCAAAGCATGCCATCTTTCCAAGAGAATCGAGCATCGAGCCCACTCCGCAACCTCGACGCTTGAATATGGACAAAGACACTCAGCGTGTGAGAAGCGATCGCTACACTGAACTAGACGACCAGAATGAAGCGCATGGAAATGCCCCGCATTTACAAAGGAAATGACAAGCCCGCACGATAAACACATTACCAGAAAGGAATTCACGACAGGACAACAAGTCCTCTTGTTTAATTCCCGCCTAAAACTCTTTCCGGAAAATTGAAGTCTAGATGGTCCTGCCCTTCACGCTGACCCTTCGTCTTTCACATGGCTGAGCCGTAGATTGCACATCCCGAGAAGGGCACATTCACGGGCCACCACCCAACTACTAGCCGTGATTTGAGGCTTAGTTCCATGCATATACAAACTATTCCTTTGACCAGACGATGAAGTACAGTAAGAGATCATAAGAGCTCGGGTCCCCGAGCAATTTGAGATTCAGGCAGTCAGTCGAGCTAACGACGTTAAACATACGCTTCTGGGAGGCAAACCTGCTTTATTTTCATGCAATTTTACTTTTGTGTCTCGATTTTTAGTTATTTTCTACTTTGGGTTAGGGTTGGTTTGTCAGGTTGTCTCGTATCTCGGAATCAAGTTCTTTGTGGCTGTTTACTGTGTCTCGTAACGTTGCGCACGAGAGGATCCGCGATGCCGATGCACGAAGAAAAGTCCCAGAGTCCCAATCGCATGAGGGAGTTTCTTTATCTTAGACCTTTGTTGAATTTTTTGTGCATTTCAAGCTCTTCTCCGTAACGTCATGACGCTGGTTTCCACACGCGACGCTGGAAACGCCGCGACGCCGTTTACCCTTCTCTGAACGTCGCTGGCGGAGATACCAACGCCGCTGACGCCGATTTTGATATTCTCGAACGCCGCACGCTGATTTTCACCATCTCCGTAACGCCGCTGAACGCGAGATTCAACGTCATGACGCTGATTTTGAGTGTCTCTAGAACGTCGACAGCTGATTTCCAACATCGCCGACGCTGAATTTCACATTCTCCGAACGCCGCTGACGCGGAGTTCAACGTCGCGACGCTAATTATCGCTATCCTCCGAATCACGCTGATCGCCGATCGAACGCCGACGCTGAAAATGTCCTCTCGAACGCCGCGACGCTGGGTTCCTCGCTTTAGCGCCCAAACTCTTCATTTGTTGTTCCTACCCTACTCCGCCACCAACCCTAGCCACCCGCCCACTGCAGCCACTCCGCCCCTTGCCGGATTCACCTCCACACCGGCTCGAGATCGCTTGCTCAGATTCCACATCATCTCGACACCACACCGTCACCACCACACATGCACATTTCTCCACCATCCCCCACTCCCGGGCCACCGTCCCGGGCTTACCTTCTCCGCACCGTCGAGGTGTCCCTCCTACCTAGCCATCTTCCCTGGTCTAGCTTAGGTCCTGCTTAGGTGGTTGAAAGTGTGTCCCACACTCGGTCGCGTTCGCCGCTTAGTCGGGCTCCTTCGCCTTGGGGTGTATAGTGCCTCAGAGGTGTTCGACATTTTGCCTAGCCAACCTAGGGAGTACCAACTTAGCACCTTCGAGTTCATCGACTTCAGGAGCTCTAGGTCGCTTTACCTATGTCCGAAAAGCGCAGAGTCAGTCACTAGTCGGCCTGCCAAATGAGGATTCGACCCCAAATTACGATGTCACACGGTTCGTGAACGAGGGTGCCGCCGATCGGTTCGGCACCATTTGTAAGAACCGTTCGTTCATTAAGGAAAAGGGTTTCCACGCTCGATGATTTTTTCCAAGACGATTATGCTATGGATTACGAAAGCACTTCACAACCACCTCATCCAACAAGGATATGTGGTGCGGCAATTCCTACGCCAATCTCGCCTCCCATGTCGTCAAGAAAGTTAGAGTGAGGGGAGTATTGGTCGACTTCAGTGCAGAGTCGATCAATAGCTATTATAGTCTGGATCATGTCCCTGAAAGGTCAAGCTGGACGGCCACGAGCACTCGATCACCAGATCATCTCGTGTCGACTCACGGCCAAGTAGGGAAACTCACAGCGAGGGCCATGCAAGCCCACTTCTGGCGCCAAGCACTTGGCCTATATCCCAAAGGTCTGGAATCACTTCATCACGTCGCGTCTTATTCCGACGACGAACGTGTGAAGTGACCCGCCGCGCCCGCCAACTATGCCATCATCCGTGATATCCCTGTCATGTGTTATGTGAGGATGCTATCCTTACAACCGGACGCTTAAGATGAATTTGGGGCACCCTTTTCTCATCTTTGGCTTATGCAAATGCTTCGGTGCCCCTAGATGACACCGAGGCGTGGTTACACCCCATGAAGGCACATCGCTAAGAGAGACAAACCAAAAGTTAACACCCGAGGGGGCCCACGACTCCCGCCATGAGCCCCGATCGGGACCCAGCTCCCGACTATCGCTCTGGGACTCCCGGGGCGATCCCCTGGGGACATTAAGCCTCGTCTCATCCGCTCCACCACCACCACAGCACCACCTGAGGCCGCCACCCTCACCCGACCTCGAGGACCCTGCTTCACTTACCGAGTCGCCGACATTCTCAGACGACCCGGGAGCACCGAGTCCTCATCACACAGATACTGAGAGCTTCGCGCGGATACGCACTAAGTACCGCCAACTGTGCCACTATTCTTCACTGAAGAAGAGCCTCCTCCGTGCCTCTCGCCTTACTCAAATCATTCCTTACCATCCACCACCACCACCGCCACCACGCAGCTGGGACCCGTGAGATCACTGGGAGTTCTTCACCCTCATCGTTTTGTACTGGGACACCGGATATTTCTTGTTGGGGTGGGTGCTATTCGTTTTGCTTAGATTTAGTTTACATTTTTGAAGTGTCAGAGTGTTTTTATTCATGCATGTTAGTTTCATTTTTTTTTTTGCGTAGTTAGTTTACATTTCGCTAGTTTCATTACATCAAGCCATCTGTGATAATGAGTTTTGTGTTTAGTCTGTGTGTTTTAGGTAAATCATATACATGTGTAGGTGTACGTGGTTTGGGGAGTCGGCTATGTGATGCCATGCTTTAGAACAGAGATCAATCTCGTAGCCCAATCCAATCTCGTGTCAACAAAGAAAGGTTTCGCATCAAGGTTTGAATGCCTGAATTAGGTCAATAGGAGTAGCCGAGGCATAGTGAGTCATCTCCCTGATTCAAGAACCATTTAAAGAGCCTATCACACCCACACACGAGGATCTCTGGGGTGGTATGCCTAGGTACCGAGCCCGACCACTAAGGTTCAACAAACCGTGGGAATCTCTAAACACTAAAGAGATAGGACACCGTAAATAAAAGAGGATTGCCTTCGAGCCCCAAATGAAAATAAATAAATAAATAAATAAATAAAAATGGAGAAAATTAGAGATATAATAAGTGGGAATTTCCAACTAACCCAGCACAAATCCCGAGGGGCATTTCAAAGCCCAATGCCCCGAGCCAACCGGCCTGGGAGTCATCGATTTCACTACCCGCTACTGGGGACGTATGATGGAAGTTTCACAACTTGTGGCCTCAGGGGTTTAGTTGAGTGTTCGGTGACGCTCGAGGGGAACTAATGCCTGGTGCTCCTAACCCTAATCGGTGGGAGTCACCAATCGATCCTCATGAACACTTAACATAAACTTATGGGCACTAGCTGTTCTATGTAGTGAGTAGATATATTAGATATTGCAAGCGTGCGTTTTATCCTTTGTAGTTAGATTTTCCTATCAGCGAAATAACTCAAGTCAAGGCCAAACTAAGTGTACACTAGAGGTCATTTATTTATACGCACATAGGGTCATTGGGAAAGGCTATCAATATATCGAGGTTTGCACACTTGACTAATTTCACCGAAGTTCAACCTGTTCTTTCACACTTCGAACACCTTTTGCGAACTCGTGCACTTCAAATGTAATCCAGAGGTGAATAAGCTTCCACTGGATCCTCTATCTATCAAGATAAAAGACTATTTTTCAGGTTAGACTTTAGTACATGTGAGTGAGTTAGGTTTAGAGGTCGGCTTGCTTCGGGGACAAGCAAGAAACTAAGTTTTGGGGTGTGATGAGCGCCTAAACACTCATATTATACTGTCGGTCTTCATTTTCACGCTTATTTTATATTTAATTTCATAGTTTTTGCGGGTCGACACTGACGGTGATCGGGTGGGATGCAAAGTGCATCGAGCAAAAAAGGCAAATTATGGAAGCAATTTCGGGAGCGTATGAGGCACGCATGAAGACGCTCGAACGCCGCGACGCCCCAACGTAGGGACGCCCCACGCAGCTGACGCCCCCATCGCCAGGACGCCCCAACGCCGCCACCGGGTCAATTATCGTGCGTCGGGTCGCGCAACGTCGCTGACGCCTCAACGCCGACATTGTAACGCCGCTACGCCGCGGCAGCGTTCCTCATCATTTAAAAAGCAAAAGGTGCGTAATTCGAGGGACGGATCGGAATCGCACAAACGAGGGCGGAAATCAAGGCGTAGTGACATCGATCCGAGAAGAGCCCGCGGATTTGCATTCTTCTGTTGGATATTGTGAACCGATGTTTTATATATTGCCTATTGATATTTTCTTATTCATTATGTTCTGTATCTATACCTAGGGTATCATTGAACCCGCCACGCTTGAATGGATTAAGTTTATTAATTTATATTATTCATTGAGTTATGATTCATTATAATCGCTTTTACATCTGATCAATTACATGGTAATGTTTCACAAGATTAGTATGACTATACTAGAGATCCGAGATTCAGAGATGAGGATACCTAGATATGAGTAGAGCAATATTGATCTGCAATGTAGATATTTCGATCCCGAAGGTGGCAATTAAGGTTAGAACATTTAAGCATTTCGGAGTACCGAGTTGGGGAAATAGGCAAATACACCTCGAGAGAGGGTATCTTGTAAATAAGATCACCTTGCCATTAATAAATCATAATCGATCAATAATATCACCTTTAAGAAATAATCCATCGAGTATAGGGGGAGACATGACCCTAGTCTCCATCACATAGTAATTCTTCGCATCGCTTGTTTATTTTACTTCTATTACTAGTAACTTTATACACAATACATACATTCGCATAATATTTGAAAAGTAAATTCTCAGAGTCAACTCACTCATCCTCGAGGATCGATATCCGTATTCATTGGTACACTATATTACTGGGGGCGACGCCGCACTCTGCTACACATTTTACACACCACGCTTTTCACCATCAATATGTTTTAATACATTGATTTGTGGGTTCACAAGGCAGAACCGATAAGTCAGAGGGCTGCGGAACAAGAACCCCAGGGTTTTACCGCTTCACGGAATGGTGTCACGAAAACAGCTTTTTGTGAAAATAATGTATTTGGTTGAGTAATCTTCAAATCTAATTGCTTCATGGTTACACTAGCCCACGTGAGCTCACTTCTTGTGTAATGGATTGTGAAATTGCATAACATGTTTCAGGTAATTAAATTATGTAAATGTATATCATGATATATATATTCGTATATCACGATATATATATTTGCATGTGTTATATAAAACGTATCGAATCGCATCATGCATTCCATATGCACTGTACACCCTAGAACAATAAAGAAATGAAAGGTACGTATATGATTTCTTGAGAGAGTGGAGCCGAGGCTGACTAATACAATAATTATCGGCGTGTCCATTACAATATCCGAGGGTAGTCCATATAAAATATCAATCGCCGGAGTCGGCCCAATTGATATACATCGGAGGGTCATTCAACACTAAATAAACCATCTGAGCTCATTCCACTACTTATATCTGAGAGGGTCGGGTTCACAATTAAAAAACAAATATCTTTGTTTTGCACAATGTTTCACGTGATTTTCAGCAAGTGTGAGGAGCCTGGCGATAACTCGAGGTATGAGTTGGTCATGTAGACATTCAAGTAGGATCACGCATTTACTTAAATGTGTGTTTTCATTGAGTATCAGACATGCACTTTAGGTGGTAGTAGCTCATTTAGTAGATTCCACTACTGGAGCGATAGCTCACTCCTGTCGAGGATATTATTTTTCAGGGTGATAGGAGCGTGCGAGGAGACGGCTCATCTCTTAGAGGCCTATACTCGAAGAAAAAGTCGGGTTGTGGCTTTGTGTTTAGAATACACAAATGAAGGTTGTAAACTTTAATATGTGTCAGATAAGAGTAAACTTTAACTCTTGAAATTATGGTATATAGTTAGTGTATTTTGGATGAATATTGGTATATGGCCCCAAGTGGCCATTGGAAATTATATTGATTATATTGACCACGGGACAGGTTTGTATTTTGCAGAGCTCCCAAAAAGGAGACTTGCCCGATTTTCGTGTATGCGCCCGGTTACCGACATTCACGAGTATTCCGCGGTCGACGCAGTCAACGGACCCCCAGATTTGGGCGCTACATCGGCCATCTGTATGGCCTGCTCCTCCCGTCGCTCCATCTCTTGGCGCCAAATAACAAACTAATCCTAGTTGGTTCACTAGATTGCTAGACACGGCGATAAACTCCGATACCGCGGGAATGATCGGGAATTACCAAAGCTTCTGGGAATGGGAGATCACTCGATTTGCGTACCCAAGCTCCTCACGCACGCCTATGAGATTTCTTGCTTGTCGCTTCCTACGACTATGCCAATTGTAATCTCTCTTTGAACTTTTTAATCATTGAACCATTAAGCATGAACTGGGCCCAATAGTAAATCTCCAAAACAACAAGACAACGACTGGCCATCGCCCGCCGCCCCTCTCCGATGCTTGCTAGACTCGCTTGCCGAGTGCAAAAATAATCTTTGGCGCCTCTCGACCCTCCTCCCCCTTTTCTTCTATGATTTCTTGTTTTTTATATCCAAGGAATGCCATCCTCCTTTCATGGAAAGTAGATGATCCCCTTCCTAAACGGAAGGGGAAGGTGGCGCTATTCTTATGCTTTACGTCCTATTCTTCTTTTTAAATAGCCTGGCCACTGCGACTTTTACGCCAAGAAATGCTCAATTCAAACACCCTTAAGGTGGTTATGGATCGTGACTTACATCTGGCTCGAGAGGTTATCCCAGATGCCTTTTAAAGATGATACCCGAATGTGAGAGAGTATTCAGCAATACATGCCCTACCCGGGTCGGGTGATGCAATGATCGGACTTTGATTCAGAATGAAAATGATCGGGCCTCGCAGATTGGCCGCATTCATGTCCTTAGTTGGCCGAGGCCTGTTAGCCGGAGTAGTTGGGCCCAAGCCCATGGTACTCACAATAGTGTAATAATAACTGACGATCCACGCCGCATCCTGCAAATTTCATTAAACAATCCGGTTCAAACACACCCCACACGCCCAAATTTCAGCCCGGCAAAAAGGGTAATTAGTCATTGGCATTGCTCATGGAACAATAGCCTTTATAAATATAATCGATTTCGCCATCGATGGTACCGATCAGAACACAAGCAGGAGCAACGCTAATCCGCCAATGATGCAGGATCCGCCAGACGACGTGAATAATGGGCCTGCATACATCGTATAAATGTGCCCAATACGAACGGTTAAGCTACCCACTGGCCAACCAACGCCTGATAGAAGAGTTAGAACAACTTACCAGACAGATACAACATCCACGGGAGACACGACAGACCCAGGAGGGTCATGACATTCCCCCCCGTGAGGAGCAACACGGTCACGACATCCCCGAGGTGCTGAAACAGAAGCAGAGTCCGGCCGAGCCAGGGGGCACGGACCACAATTGGCCCCCGCGGAAGAGGGAAACGGAGCAATGCTCGGAGGACATGTCGGTAACGAAGAACTACATCACCCTCAGCCAGGAGCAGGAGAGCAATCATGGGAGCAGAGGTTTAGGAATCTTCAACAAGAGCTCAGCCGCGTGAAGGAGGTGGTTAAAGGACGCGCCTGCATTAATTATGGACACATAGGTACAAAGAACTCAATCACCTTCACACCGAGGTGCTACGCTACCCCTTCCAAATAAATTCGAATGCCAAGTGGAAGTATTCGCCGGAATCAAAGATCCGCCGACCACCTCAATACTTTACAAAATCAAACGGAGTCGCATTGGTATCGTGACTGCGGCGATGCGTGGCTTTCTACCACACTAAAAGCGGCCCAGCCTCGCCCGATCGAATAGAATTCCACCTTCATCAATCTCTTCATTCGTAACTGTCCATCAAGGCTCGCCTCCCACTTCATCGGAGCCGTGACGCATGCAAAACCGAGTTACCATCTACTGACCGGGTCATGGCTCGCAGAGTCCGGGCAAGTCCTACGTGCAAAGATTCAACGCAGAGTCCCCGAAGATAGATATACCATGAAAAATTTAATCACCGAGATTCATTGTCAAGTTAGGAGGCCAAGGATCTCGATGTTTTCCATCTCAAAGAACCTCAAGCAAGCATGGCCGAGGTGCTCCCAAAAGCGTAGAAGTATATAAACTACGTAAGAAGCCCTCATATCCAAGAAGGAGAGCTACTCCACCCATAAAGAGAAGAGTTTGAACTTACAAACGACGGCGACAAAGCCCCCAAAAGACAAAGCGACTAAGAAGGACTTCAAAGAAAATGAAGAACGATCCCTGTGTGCCGCGCGGGCAACCTCGGGACGCTCCTCGGGGTCCACCGTGAGTCGAGAGACGAGACGACAAGAGGTTCGGGCCTGGCCACACCCCCTTGACAACCTCGTCACTGGCCCCGCGCTGGCACGAAATCGAACAATTCCCGATGGCTAACTCGTATGAAGTCGACCCGGCAACAAGAGACAATCCCAAGTACCATGAGTTCCATAGGGACTACTTGACATCGTGACCTGACGATCGCATACAACTTAAGAGAGAAATATAGTACTTAATACGGCGCGGATACCGGGCGTTTCTATATCTCCCAGAGAATCAAGCCCGTAATCAAGCCCGAATCCGTGTGCCCTATCCAACAACCGCCGACCCGGCAGACGAAGAATCAGCACCAGCAACCCCTTGGAGAAATCCAGGTGATCTCGAGAGGATTCGCAGGAGGAGGAGAGTCTAATTCAGCCGGAAGCTCATCTCGCACAAGACGTCGCCGGAAATGGGGAAATCCAATTCCAGATCCAACCGGCCGCGGCTCGACATATCCATCACATTCTCTCGACCAGATCCAAGGATGCCAACACTTTCACGACGACCGCCGGTAGTTCGCGGCAAAGAGGGCCAACAAGACAGCCATCGGGTCCTAATTGACAATGGGAGTTGACCGACATCATCTCGGGCACTACCTCTCGATAAGACGGGCGTAGGAGAGGAAAACTCGGAGCCCGGCCAACACACATCTACTGTGGATTTTCTCTCGTGGAAAAGGTGTGTTACCTGGGGCTCAATCCAACCGGTGCTCACCTCGAGAGCTCCTCGCTGTGCGACGACAAATGCAAAGAAGATTCCTCATTGTAGACGCCCATCAGGCCTTATAATATGTTGTTAGGTAGACCCTCTTCAACGCAATAAAGGCTATCCCTCCACGTACTCACATGATAATCAAGTTCCCAACCATACACGGAGTAGGATGGTCTCGGAGAGATCAACCCGTGGCCGTGAGATGCTACACAAATTTCCATGAAGCAAAGAGCGGTCGACAACGCGGAATGTGGACGGCTTGACATGCGTGACGAGGTGCTCAATCGACCAGCCCTCGTAAGAGCTTTCAGAACCAAAGATCGCCTGAGACGACCAACATCTCGCCTATATCGGCCTCCAAACTACGAAGATCCAAAAGCCTCCTTACTCAGTTTTTGAGACAGAACAAAGACGTCTTCGCATGGAAGCAGGCGGACATGGGAGGAATTGACCCTACAGTAATCACCCATAGGCTGAACACCAGCCCATCCTTCAAACCGGTCAAGCAAAAGCGAAGGAGCTTCGCACCAGAAAGGCAAAAAGCCATCAACGAGGAGGTCGGCAAGCTCCTCCAAGCGGGAGCGATCAGGGAGGTGGAGTATCCTGAGTGGCTGGCAAACGTCGTGCTCGTCAAGAAAGCGAAATGGTGCGGCGACTCAGACGACTTCACCTACATAAACAGCATGCCCAAAGGACGCCTTTCGGGCCGAGGATTGACTCCTTGATCGTGGACGCCACCTGTGCCATGAACTTCTCGCTTTATGGATGCCTTTTCCCGCCACAACCATATCAAGATGGACCCGCATCGACCAAGAAAAAGACCTCATACGTGGAACCCATCGTTATCGGTGATGCCGCTGACCAAGAACGCCAGAGCCACCTACCGTAGGTCGGGTGAACCTGATGTTCCGTAGCAGATAAAGCAACTATGGAGGCATTACAGATCTACGCTGGTAAAATCCACCACACCCTGTTCTTCACATCACTCATCTCTCGTGGCTGCCCAAATCCTAAGAAGTTACAACACGGTTAAACTACCTAAGTGTGTTCTTCTATTGCGGTCACCTAAAATTCGGGTTTCAGTGAACAACCTAGGAATCAGGCAAATCCGTACAAGATAAAGGCTGTTCTATTGATGTCGTCACCCCGGTATAAAAGGAAGTACGGAAGGTTCGATTGTAAGGATTGCGCTTGGGGTCGGCTCGTATCCGTGGCAAGTGATAAATGCCAACCTTTCTTCAAGTTCAAGAAAGCCTTCACCTAGATACAAAGTGTGAAGAAGCATTCTCAGCTTTGAAAACATACCTGAGTTCCCCTCCCATTCTAGTAAGTCCTGTCGAAGGGGAGCTCCTTACTCTATACTTAGCCGTGTCGGATTTTTCAACCAGCGTTGTCCTCGTCAGAGATAAAGAGCGAGTTCAGCACCCAGTTTACTATTGCAGCCGAGCTCTAAGAGGAGCAGAGGAGAGGTACCCAAGAATGGAAAAGTTAATTTGGCTCAAGAACCGTGAGCTCTAGCCTCGCCGCATTTCCCGTGCTCATACCATAGAAGTTCCAATGGAATAATCTCGATGAAACAAGGTCAAGATAAACCCGAGACCTCCTGAAGGCTAATGAAGTGGGCCAGAGTCGAAGGAAGTTCGACATCAGATACGTGCCAAAACTGCAATAAAAGGGCAAGTCTCGGGGCCGACTTCATCATGGAGTTGGCATCGCCAGAACCCGCTATGATCGCCAAGCAACAACTTACCTCCCCACTTGAAACTCTCTCAGACGGAGCTCAACGCGCAGCGGAGCCGGGAGTGGGTGTCTTATCCTAACTTCCCCGTAAGGAATAGACATCGAGTACGCACTCGATTGGATTCCATACTCTCCAACAATCCAAGCCGAGCATGAGGTCAGCCATAGCAGGCCTCAACCTAAACCATTCATTAGAAGCCCACTACCTAGATATTCACAACACTCCCACCGGTGGTCGATTAAATAGAAGATACCTACTTAGGCCAAAAGTGAAAGGGATGATTCTATACCTCCGAAAAAAGTTCGTGACATATTAAAAAATTCGTGGTCGGGTTCAGGTCACATGTCCTCAGAGCGTAGAACTCCGAGCCGACGCCGCAAAAGCTAGCCACAACCACAGAAGACTCACAGTCGACACCGTCGAACACCTGCGAACCCCTAATCGATCTCATGGCGAGGAGTTGCCCTGCCCGGTCCAAGCCGACCTGGATGGAGCCCATATGGGATTATATTATAGACGAAGCCTACCAGACGACCCGAAAGAAGCGGCTAAGATAAGGGCGAGGTCTGCCAGATTTACCAATCACAAGAGAAGCCTCTACAAGCGAGGCTTTTTCACACCTTTCCTTAAATGCATCGCAGGAGAAGACACCGAGTACGTGTTGAGAGAAGTACACGAGGGCATATGCTGAATCATATCTGAGTTCGAAAGCTACTAGAAAAGTCTCGGTGCTGTGGATACACGGGCCTACAATACTTAAAGATGCAACTGACCTAGTCAAGAAATGCAAAATCTACCAGGAGCATGCCAAGATCTCACGCCTCCCATCACAACCCCTAACGTCGATCACAAGCCCCTGGCCTTTTCAACAAGGTTTGATTACGTCGGGACCCCCGCCCATTGGTAAGGGTCAATGCAAATTCATAATCAAGCCGCAGCGGGATTACTTCACCAAGTGGGCGCGTAAGCCGAGCCTTGTACCACAATTACGTGAGCAGAAGATACGCACTTCAGGTGGCGAGCCATCATATGCGTGTTCGGGTATCCCAAGAGCCCCGTATCAAACAACGGAAAACGGGGCCTCGACAACGCCACTCAGATTTCGTGTCGAGCTCAATTAAAATTATTACTCATCTCCAAGACACCCAAGAATCCAACTGACAGTCAAGTCACTATCAACCCTTAAACCGCCTCAAGACCAAATTGGAAGACCTTAAAGGAATTGCAGAATACCTCCCGAGGTATTATGGCCTACAGATCATTACGTGGTGTCAAGAACTGAAACCCCATTTTGCCCTAAATTTTCTAATCGAAGTTGTAGCCCCCGCTGAGGCCGAAATAAAGTCTCCTAGATCGAAGTTAGCATCAAGAAATACAATGACGAAGCTCTTCGTCTAAATTTAGATCTCCTAGATGAAAAGTGTGATCAAGTCCTAAAGCGCACAGAGGACTATCAAAGGAAGACTGAGGTACTACAATCAAAAGTCAAACCTGGTTACATGTCGTGATTTAGTCTTAAAGAAACTCCTGCCATCAAGGAAGAACCCGGCGCATGGAAAACTGGGCCCCAACTGGGAAGGTCCTTACATCATATCTCGAGTCGTCAGGCCGAGCAATTATGAGCTCCAAACAGAGGAAGGAAAAATCTTACAACATACATGGAATGCAGAACATCTTAAGCGTTTACCAAGAGGGGCACGGTTTGTAATATTAAATGTGAGCCTTTATCGATTCTTATGTAACGAAGCCGAAGGCTCATCGGTTATTTAGTTAGACATTCAAACAGCTTCGGGATATATAAGACACGTGAGAAATACAGTACGGAGGAAAGTTCATAGACATAAAAGTCACTTCTTATTCCAATCACCATATTCTACAATTAGTGATATCATCAATTACAATCGCATGCGTCCTCTAAAAAAAGGCAAAGTGAGAAAGAGAGAATGAAAAGGATAAGGAAAGGAAAGAAGTGGAAAAAGAGGAGAAGAAGAAAAGGATGGAAGGAGTTTTATGCGTAAGAAACAAAAAATGGGAGAATGAGATGTGGAAAAAAAGATGAAAAAGAAGGAGAAGGAGAAAGGAGGAAGGAAGAGAAAGAAGAACATGAAATGGAGAAGGCGACGCAAGAAATGCATCGCCCTCTCCGAGCGCATTCCCTAGCACGAAGCTAGGGAATAACATGACTCCCATAAAGGAGACTAGGAAACACACCCCACATGTAGAAGAAAACAAAGAAGATCGAACTAAAATCTTCAAAAGGATCCTCGAATAAGACGACCAGATTCTACGATTCATCTCACCCAGACCCTACACGCACTAGAGAAAGTTAAAATATACAAAGTATAAGCCCCAATAAAGAACAAAGCCGCCATTTATAAGAAGGCCAAAGCACTCAAAAGTCACCCGAACTGCTCCAAATTCTCCATCAATCAAAGATTAAAGACATTCTCACCTTTCCAAGAAAATCGAAGTCGAATTCACGTAGACAGCAGCAGCCTTCAATCCAAACAGTCGCTGCGAGCTCACGGAGTCAGAGGCTCACTCTGACGAGCCCATCTACTCCGACAGGTCACTCCGCACCGAGTCGATCGCTGTGCTTTATCGCCACTGGCTTTATCGCCACTCATTACATCACGCCATTGATCGCCACCGCCTGGAACGCCACCAGTCACAAACACAGGAGCCAAGCAACCACTGATCAGCCTCATCTACTGACAGTCACGCTACCTATGAGTCGATCACCAGTTATATCGCCACCTGGGCTTGAACGCCACCACACACAACTACCAAGAGCCCGCAGGGGCCCACTTCGACGAGCCCATCTTACTCCGATTGTGTCACGCCACCCACGGATTCATCACCAAAGAGAGCTCGCCACCGGCCTGAACGCCACCACACACAGCCGCCAAGAGCCCAAGAGGCTCACTTTGGACGAGCCTCATCTACTCAAGACGCCACGCCGCCCTCGTGAGTCGACCGTACCAAAGTTACATTGCCACTAGGCTACATCGCCACTTGGCCATCGCCATTCTGGGCTTTATCGCCACTCGGCTATCGCCATCACTCTGGGCCATACGCGAGCCAAGGCCACATCGACGAGGTGACGACCAAGACAGCCACGCGCTGTAACGAGTCATACACCAACTCAGCCGAACGCCACCGAGGCCATAGCGCTGTGGAGCCAAGGCGTACCACATCGACCAGGGTGATCCACCAAGACAGCCACACCGCCCAACGAGCCGATCAACCCGGGCCGAACGCCACTGGCAGCCACAAACAAGAGCCCGCGAACTCACTTTGACGAGCTCATCTACTCTTACACAGCCACGCCGCCTCGGTCGACAACCCAGCCGGAAAGCCACCAAGGCCATAGCGCCAGAGCCGCTGTACCTCACATCGATGAGGTGATCCACTCAAGACAGCCACGTCTTAACGAGTCGGGATCAACTCAGCCTGAACGCCCACCAAGGCCACAACGCCAAGAGCCCAAAGAGAGGGCTCACTTTGACGCAGCTCATCCACTCGCACAGCCACGCCGCCCTCGAGTCGACCAAATTTCAGCTACATCACACTAGGCTACATCGCCACTCTACACATACCACTCTGGGCTACATCGCTTACTCTGGGCTGGAACACCACCAAGGCCATAGCGCTGGGAGCCAAGCAAACACACGACGAGGTGATCCACTCAGCACAGGCTACGCTGCCTAACGAGTCAGATCAACCCAGGCTGGAACGCCACCAAGGCCATACAGCCGAGCCGCAGCTCACTCGACGTCTGCCCACTGACGTGATCACGCTACCTAAGGAGCCATCTCGGGGCCTCGGTATTAACCTCAAACAAATGAGCCCATTATTCACATGGACGAGCTCACCAACAACCATATCGACGAGCTCTTCTGGGGCTAGCTCATATGGACGTAGCTCTACTCAACAAGCCCATATTGACGAGCTCTTCCTGTGTCCACATAGACGAGCCCTCGCCATCAGCTCACACGAGCTCTTCCCGACAGTCACAATTGACGAGTTCACATGGACGAGCCCCCATCCAAATCTATTCGCATGTGACCTGAACCCAACAAATTTCACGTTAACGAAGCCTCGGGCCTAAAATAGGCCTGTACCAAGGAATCGGGCTCATCCTCATGCAAGTCACCGACTGAGATCACCGCCTGCTTCGACGAGCTCTGCAAAAAATAGGTCATGCAACCTAAGGAACTGGCTCAACTCATGCAAGTCACCGACCTGAGATCACCGTCTGCTTCGACGAGTTCGCCAAAAACAGTCATGTGCAAATTCTAAGGAATCAATTCAACTCCATGCAAGTCACCAAGGAGATCACCGTTCAAGCCGACGAAGTTCGCCAAAAATAGGTCATGCGTTCTAAGGAACTGGGCTCAATCCCATGCAATCACTCACGATGGAGATCACCACCGTCGGGACGAGCCCGCCGCAGCCTCTGTAACCGGTCAAGACATGCGGATAAATAACGAAGACCACACTAATTTGATTTAGTTCGCCATAGCTGTGCCTTATAGCCTAGGAATCTGGCCCGTGCCTTGTACAAATTAGCCCTTAAGCTCCTCACGATTAATGGGGCTGACAAGCTTAATTGCTTAACAAACTCTCACCCGGGGCCATACACCATGAAGAAAAGCGAAATACTATAAGAGAACGTTGTATCGTATAAAAATGAATATTTAATAAAAGGGGAGAGTTACATATGTCTCGCCCTGTGCCCGACAAAAGGGAAGCAGTGTACATAAAAGAAAAATATAAAAGCTCGATATCAAAGTGCGTAAATGAAAGTATTAAACCTAGGCGCGCTAGTGAGGAACAGACGACGAAGAGGGGGGAACGGGCTTCAAAGAAGAGTATCCTGCTCGAGAATAATTACAGAAAGACCCCCTCGCTCCTCATCACTGGGAGATCGGTTGAAGTCCAAGTCTCGCAGACGCGCAACGCCTTCGTTGAAAAAATGAGCCACCCAGAGGCCCACCGAGCAATCGGGTCGTCCCTTAACTGCACAACATCATCCTCCGAGCAACCGCGATACTACGCGAAGATCCCCACGCAACCGCGACACCTCATTCAGCCAGCCTAATTTACACCGAGGCCTCACGACGAGTCGCGGCCCAGCGTACCGTCCTGAGGCCCGCCACGAGCCACGGCTAGCTACGCCACTTTGATCACACGACGTCATCGGCCGCCAGTAGCCCTCTTGAGACCCCGCAGCCGCCCCGAGATGTGACGCAGCTCCTCCCTAACCATCCAAGCTCACTGAGGATCGGTATTCCATCTCGGGTCTCGACCGATCACTGGGCAACCCGAGCTCACCCCGACCTGGCTCGCTTCAACCGTCGCCAAGCTACTCCGAACTTCATCCTCTCTACTTTCCGTCCAGGCACGAGCCGACGCGGTATGCTTTAGATCGATGGTGTCTCTCCACCTCTTCAATATATCGGCAACTGCTTGCAAAATGGGCCTCGTAAGAAAGAGAGGCCGCTTTCGCCTTTATAACCGGCGATTTACATGCTTTCGCTTAATCTGCCTGATCGCCGTAATTCTTCAAATGAGTGGCTATCCGCGCATCAAACATGAAGTCAACATCCAACATCGGATCAACTCAAACAGACATTACTCCATCGTGATACGTGGATTCCCACGAGGCAACCCCCGAAGGGATGTAGCCGTAGCTCATCAATGGCGCGTCGACCTCCCATCGAACCTTAAGGACGGGACGCAGATCGCACTCGCCACGAGTTCAAGATCAAGAGCAAAGAGTCCCCATCTCGCCAACCTTGATTCCGATTTCTTCTTCAACCCTTCCACCCCTTCGAGGAGGTGGCCTAGCACTCTCCGGCATGATTCCGCACTGCATTAGCATAACCGCCAACTCCGGCTGCTCGACCGGCCTCCATCCAAGAGATTTTTCACTTTACAAAGAGCTTAGAGGTGGGTGGAGAGCCTCGCACCATGGGGAGCCTCTGGCCGCAGGCGACCGCGCCTCGCTCCCGGCTTTTCGAGCAAAGAGAAGTCGAGACGCCCCAATTTTCAACCTCGACCAAACCGGCCGATCTTTCTCGCTGGAGCTTGATTTTTTCCGGCTTCGCACTGGGCTTCCAAGATGCTGCCCCTAACCTGACCAAAATTTCTCCCCTAGTAGAGTGGCTGCGGTAGTTTCCACGGGAGAGACTTACGGGTGGAAGTTGAGAGGCAAGGGCCTCGGGCAAAGTGGAACGCTGTGATCTCACCATGGACCAGAATGTCCGATTTTATCGCCACAGAAGGACGGAGCAGACATTCCGCTCAACGCCAGCTACGACATTATCTTCACATTAAGGTCAAGTCGAGCACTTCGGGAAGCATGAGAATAATGCAAAATCGTAAATATTCAAGAACCTTCACACAAGTTATACCAAAATGCAGCAAACACTCACGGCATTATCGTGGCGGTCCAAGCCAACGGAACACCCGCAGAGTGTTGTCCTCGGTTTAAGGGTCATAATTCCGCCTGGCGATCACACAAAGAAATGGGCGTCCCTTCCACGACTCCATGGAGGAAGGAAGATCGAGATCACCGTAGAGCTTCGTGGCGCTCGAGAGTAAAGGAAGCCCTAGCCTCCTCTCCTTTCGCTAAAAAGATAGAGAGCAAAGCCACACTAGGGACGCTGAGCCTTTGTCTCCTAAAAGGCCACAATAGCTCACCAAAATACCCCAACCGCTGGGAGTCTGTAAGGACAGATATCAAATGCTGCAACCCCCTTTCTACGGCGGCAAGGGAAAACGAAGACCACATAAAGGCGACCTCAAAGAAACATACCCATCCTGCACCCGCTTATATAAAAGTCAAGACGTCGGGTCCATACTGGATGCCGTGGGAGGCCGATAACATTCAAGAAAGCGTGAACCCCAGACGCAAGGACCGACCTTTGCAGGCCCCATAGTCACAAAGATACTGACCTGCCAGATTAAGGTAATCCGACCTCTAGGATATTTAATTAGGTTTATTTTCCTTTATCCTTATCCAAGGGAAAGAGGAGGCACCCCAGAACGTGCTTTGGGTTCAACCACTACGAACTACTTTAAGCGTCCCTAACTCCGGTTCGTAACCCAAGAACAATCGAAGAGTCATCATTAATACGTAAAGAAGAAGAGCGACCCTACCCATAATAAAAGCAAAACAAGAAAACGAAATCCAACACTTAACCCTAGCGTCTCGTCGTACTCAATCAAGAGAAACCAAAGAGGTAGAGACGTTAGCGGATCCCAGAATGTTCGAAGAAGTTACCGTGAAAAATGCCAAAAGACTTCTACACAAAAAGTGGTCAAATGTAGAATTCTCGAAAGCAACAAAGGTACGAGATCGCTGAAGAGGTCGGGAGGACCAGAGAAGCACAGACATGTGAGGTCTCATGAAAGAAACCGAAAGAAACCAAGAGGTGTGGGAAACGGTCACAAAACTCCAAGAGTCATCATTATCACAAGACATACGACGACGACTAAGCCCTAACTAACCCAACCTCAAACAGACGTGGAAATTGCATCCGATGCAAAGAACGATACGTTCTCGCTTCACGTACACCTTACCCAAGCACGGTGAATCGATAGTATTTGAAAAATCTGGCTCACACGCCCACTCACCAAACCCAAAGAAGTGGCGCCGCCAACGCAATACTCAGCCCCCATTCACCCCAAACGAAGGTCTCTACCGCTTAGTCCAAAGCGACGATTCGATGAAGTAAGGTCCATCCCGCAAATCGATTGTATTTCGCCACAAAATAGAATAACCCCTAACAAGATATCATCCCGCCGATCCAATCAAATCTTATCGAGAAGGAAAAGAAAAATAATAACATATCATTACCGCTAGGATCTCCCCAATGCTGTAAGGAAGATTATCCCAAATAAACAAATTCTTTCTAAATCCATTACCAAACTGATATCGATGTTAAAATCTCATCCAATGGAACAAAACCTCGCTTACAAGATAACCTACTGAACATCTACTATAAATACTACACCAATGCAGTGAAAGGTGTACGCACTCTAGACGCATACTCATATGTACCACACTCGTCCTCTGCCAGCCTCTTTTCTCTCTCAGGAAGAACTAACTTAAAGACGGAATGGCATCGACACACTCCCCTCGCCGACTTCCTTCTTTTGTTTTTGCAGTGAGTGTTACGTCCGGGAAATCGCAGATCAACAAGCACATGATCCTCATCTCAAATCAGATAATCCGGGATGTCAGATCCCAAATTCCCACAAACAATCCGGGCCCACTCTAACACCCTTGCGACGCCTCTCCAACCCAAGCCCGATTAAAAAGTAAGAGACGTCAATGATGAAAGAGATAAAATTAAATAAATACACAATTTCAATGAAATCGTGAAATCAGGATCCTCACTATAAAATGTACTTTGACAAAATGTACATTCGATTGGTCTGTATATCGCTTAAAAATATTTTTTCACTGTTTACATTATGTGTGGCTGTGCGTGACGGGGCCATTGACTTTTGAAGTCAATTCTTCGTTCATTTATAGATTATTAGTAGAATCCATGAATACGATTTACTTTTTTTTTTTTTGAAAGACTGAATACGATCTACTTTTAAACTTTACCTTGTTGGACAAGTTTTCTAGAGATGCTGCTAAGGCACTTCCACCTTTGCCTATAGCCTTTTTCCTATCAATCTTTTTCAAGGAACAAATCATGAGATAAAAATGGATTAAGATTCATGAAAAGGTTAAAAAAAAATCTAACTAAATGGTATAAAAATAAATAGTAAAAATTGTGTTATGTATGATATAATTTGCGATATCTAATAATGATATTTAAATTTAAAAAATAAATTCTATATAGATTTGTCTAATAATATAACAGAAATAATCATGTGTAAGAATTTTTATAAATATAAAGGAATTAAAGTGAATTCATTTATAATAAATTTATTTTAGTATATATGTATATATTTATGTAACACAAATGCTCATATAGTTATACTTTTTCAAACTAAACACACATGTTTGTCGTATTCCAACAATCTAAGCGAAACCCCTCGTCAAAAAACAGTAAACATCCTTTTTCCAGGGGAAAAAAAAGTAAAAAGAAAAGAAAATACATGTTTCCGTTAAAATTGACCATTCTAGAAGTGAAGCCACATTAAATAATAGAAAACTTTAATTGATAATAATAATAATAACGATAATTATATTAATAATAAATCATAGAAGCCTTGATCTTTACGCAGAAGTGATGGTAACATAAACATGAGAATATGCATATAAAAATTGTCAAGGCATACGACTAATAAATAGACAGCTAGGCGGCCAAAACCTCATTGGAGGAACATTGCTCGCTTTCAGCACTACAAATTTCTGGTTGGAAAATGAACCGAAGAGGTGAAGCTCTATATTTACTGTAGATTTTCATTTTCTTCAGCAACTAAAACCATGGAAGATTTCTGGTTATACACATCTCTTGCTGTCATCTTTCTATTATTTGCTTTCAAACTCTTGCTTGAAAGAAGAAACCATGGATTAAACCTCCCACCAAGCCCTCTTGCTCTTCCTATTATAGGTCATCTCCACCTTCTGAAATTACCTTTCCATCGTTTTCTCCAGAGTCTCTCCGAAAAGTACGGTCCCATATTCTCCCTCCGCTCGGATTCGCTACGTCGTCGTCGTCTCCTCCCCCTCCGCCGTCGAAGAATGCTTCAACAAAAACGACGTCGTCCTTGCAGACCGTCCTCACTTCTTGATCGGTAAGTACGTGGGATACAACCACAACACCTTAGACGCCTTACCGTACGGCGAAGCCTGGCGCAACCTCCGCCGCCTCTGTTCGGTTGAAATCCTCTCCTCCAACCGCCTTAACAAGTTTCAAGGAATCCGCAGGGACGAAGCCAAGCTTCTACTGCGCCGACTGTCTCAAGATTCCATGGATCAGTTTGCAAAGGTAGAGTTGAAATCCATGTTCTCGAAGCTGTCGTTTAATGCTCTAACGAGGATGATTGCAGGTAAGCGATTCCATGGGGATCAAGAAGTGGGGATGATGGAGGAGGTTAAGCAGTTTGGGGAGATCATAAGTGAGCTTTTTAGCTTGGCTGGGGCTTCAAACCCGATGGATTATTTACCCATATTGGAATGGATTGACTATGGGGGTTACAAGAAGAAGCTGATGACTCTCGGTAGAAAGACAGAGGCGATGTTGCAATGTTTAATTGATGAGCATAGAAATAGCAGTAGGAGGAGGGGTATAGAGGATAATAGCACCACCGTCGACCATTTGCTTTCATTGCAGAAGTCAGATCCAGACTACTACACTGATGAAATCATCAAAGGGGTTATGCTAGTAAGTCTTATATGCTTCTCTAAATATATTTTGTTCTTTGTTCTTTGTTTTTTTTCCTCCCCTTTTTCAAATATGTATAATATAAAATTGGTAAATTTTACTTTAGTAAAAGTACAAAAATTTATAATAATAGAACTAAAAACTCTAAAAACTGTAAAGGGGTTATAGGAAATGGGAGTAAAATTAGCCATTTTAGGCTTAATTTGGGTTTGAAATCAAAATTAACAAACATGGATTTAAAGAATTGGTAAATGGTTAGGATGTACTCACCGAAATTCGTTGACATTAGATAGTGGGGCTGATAATTTGGAAATGTGTTGATAAGTGATGTTCATATTACTTAAAAGTCTAGTATCTGATTGCATAAGTCAATTCAAGCTTAATATATAATTATAATGGAGTGAAATATATACATTAAAATACTATCTAAATAAGTAGCATGTTTAACCCATTGACTAATATAATCACTTCATTTAATAATCAAAAATTTATATTAGGACCAAAAATTACCTTGACATGAATTTGATCCAGATTTGATTATAATAGACTCAAACACAAAAAAAACAAAGGTTTTGAATCATCAAATTAATTTTATCACATTTTATTATGAAACATACTTTTTCTAAATACTACAAATTATAATTTGTAGGTTTTGATTCTTGCTGGAAGTGAGAGTACGTCGGTAACATTAGAGTGGGTCATGGCACTTCTATTGAATCATCCAAATGAATTAAACAAGGTCAAAGAAGAGATAGATATTCATATTGGACAAGAACGGTTGATAGAAGAATCAGATCTCTCCAAATTAGTGTATCTTCAAAATGTCATCTCTGAGACCCTCGATTGTTCCCACAGTCCACTTCGCTTCCCCATATGGCATCGCATCATTGTCAAGTGGAAGGATTTGATATGTACCAAAAGGCACGATGTTGTTGCTACACGCCCTCGCTATTCACGTAGAGACCCCAAGGCGTGGATAATCCAAAGAAGTTTTAAACCCGAGATTTAATGGTGGAGAAAATAATAATTACAAATTATTACCATTCGGGGCTAGAAGGAGGGCATGTCCTGGGATTGGTATACAATAGGGTGTCGGGTTTGACTTAGGGCTATTAATTCAATGCTTGACTGGAAAAGGGTCGATGATTGTTAAGTCGATATACTGGCGACCAGTTTATCCATACCTAAGGTCGCATTCATTGAGGCTATGTGCCAAGCTCGTGAAATCATCAAGTTGGTTGTCTGAAATTGTATGATATTAATATTTGATGGAATAATGTTTGTAGTTCATGTATTTGTGTTGATGTAATAAGATAGTTATATATATCATTCTATTGTGCTATCTTTATAAAATTTCACACTTTCATCATTTTGTATCTCAATTTGTTACAAGGTAAGAATAAGTATAGAAAAGAAGTACTTAGTTAAAACATTTTGAATAATTTCTCAAATATGATCATGTAGACCCTAAATTTTGGTTCATATATATATATATATATATATATATATATATATATATTTTTAATTATTTTTATTATTTGATTTATTTGATTAGACTCTTCCGTTTTTATTTATTTTTCCCATTTTCTTTTTGAGGGAAGATGTTTGATCATTTTTTTTTTTTTGAGGTTTTATGGTTAGTTTTCTGTTGAGGTTCTTATATATTAGAAACAAAGGGACTTTGGAGAAAAGGGAGATCGTCGAACCAGAGACGATGACCATGAAAAAGGAGGGGGGCAGTCATCAGTTTGGGATTTCTTAGAAATAGGAGTAGAGGAAGAGGAATTTTCTTGAAGCATAAGCTGCTAATTCGAGAAGAAACAAAAGACTGAAAAAAGGAAAGGTAAAAGAGATTTAGGATCCTTTCATTATAGTTATTTTTCTGGCACTTAATATGTTCGTGTCAAGTATTGTAAGACTGAGATGTCTTAGTGTAGAATTCATATATTAGATGTCAGTGGGAGTTCAAATTCTATTTTATTAATCTTGATAAGTAGATGTCGTGATATTTAATTAATAGGACAGATTTCAAGAATCCGTCCTCTGGATGTTCAGGATGGGCGACCATGTATTGTTTGTATTTTTTTATTCATTTTTATTTTTTTTTCTTTGGTTCATAGGGTTTTTTTTGTCTCAATAGGCACTTATTCCCATGTGCATTTATTGTAATTCGACTTTTAAGACTTTGTTTTTATTATTCAATGATTTATTATTTTAATAATTGATGTATGAGTTGTTTTATTTTATATTAAGATTCGTCCTCTAGGCACAAATGCTATTTGAGTGTAATGGTTGAGATGAATGTTTATTGAAGATTTGTATTGAAATGAGTTTCAACGATGAAAATATATTGGTAATTTAAATTTTATGAATATCAAATATCAAAAATATCTATAGATATTTTGACAATAATATTGATACAATTAAAACTTATTCAAAATTCATAAGAATGGGTAAATAAATTCAAAATAATAAAGTAAAATATATTAAACATATTAAAAATTGTTTTACAAGTCCAATCAATATAAAATATTTATCTACTTTAAAATTTGAAATTTATTATTAAATCATATTTTGTTACATTTTAAAATAAAAATTAAATACTTTTCTATAAAATATTTTATTTGAGATAAATCAATTTAAAACAATAAAATTTATTAAATATGGATCGAATTTATAATTTTTATATTATATTAAATAAATATATGTAAGATAATTTATTATATTTTTAATAAAAATATAAATTTTATTAGCATATGATAAATATTTATTAACATCAATACTATGGAATTGATAACAATATATATGACTTGAAGATATACTACTACTAAATTTATAAATTTTTTGAAGATATAATTTAATAAATTTGCAACCTTATACTTCTTCTATATTTTAATATTATATAAATAATATAAAAATATCAATTGTTAAATTGTTAGTGTAAATATAAAAACTGGATAAAAAACTATTCCATATACGTAGCTTAATGGGTTCCAAGTGCTCAATCCTATAGGTTTGCTTTTGGGTTCAACTCTTGTTAGATAAATTTTCTCTCCCAAAGAATTTAACTGTGTTGACCTATCTTTGACCAACTGATAGACTGTCGAAATATCGGTAATTTACCGAAATATAGCCAATAAATTCGCTATATAATCGAAATTTCAGCGATTTATTCTCTAATTGACTACCGGTTTTCACTTTACCTTTATGTTGGGCGATACTGATGTATCGCCCGATATTTCCAAAATTTTTGTCTATGGTTTCAACATGTTCTTCAGTATGTCCTATACACGGTGTTAGTGGACTAACAAATGCTGAATGCGAGAGTTACTCTTCCAAAATATTTTGCGGATTTTTGCAGCATGCAAGCGTGGTTTAATTACCATGTATACTTATGTCCAATTATTATTCAACTTTATGTTTTAATTCGGTTTACAGTTTTTGACCAAGCGACCCCATTACCTTAAACCCTTAAACTTTTTGGCTAACTCCTTTGATTAGGCCCATTAGGTCATTTAACTAACATTTTAAGTCCATTAGGTACCCAACTCATTTATCTTAGGTCTAGTATAATAGTCCAACCCATCTCAAGGGACCCAACTCTGGTTTCTTTCTAACCCGAGTAGATCTTTTGGCACTCCTACCATCTGGTAAAACATTTCTTTAACCCTTTTAAAAGTCAATCCATGGAAATGAACTCATTTATACAAATGTTTTCCATTAAAATCTTTGGGCGAACATGCATGGGAAAAAACTTTTTTTTTTTTTTTTTTCTTTTAAACATCAAACCCTTTTATACGCTTTAAACAGCTTTTATAAAATCGAAAGAAAGCTTTCTCTGCTTTTCTAAGATTACCCAATTTACAACACCTATAATAAACAATTTAATTTACTCCACACCCAACAATTTGGACATCAAGTCCATCACAACAATTTCAAATCAAACTTTAAAATCATTTTCTGAACACCATAGATATATAAACAATTTTTTTTTTCTATAATCATGGGCTCGAGTCGTGAATTACATCCCACCGCCTACGACTTCTACCAAACAGGATCGTAGCTCGTAGTTCATTTCTTTAAAATATATATATATATATATGAGTATATATATATATATATATATATATATATATATATCACAAAATAAAGGTGCACAAGAAGCTATTTACAACAATAACTATACATTTTCAAAAGGTGATCATCGCGTGAGCGAAGTGTCATCAGTCCGGCTGACGCTCTCGAACCGCAGCTAGTCTCGCCTCGAAAACATTTTATAAAACATTTGGAAAAATGTGAGCTAAATGAGCTCAGTAAGAGTACACGCTTCATGTGAAAATAATGTTTCAGATATACCAAATACAACGCCAGAAACAATCAGGAGCAACATATCATTTCTTCCAATAAACATTTACTTTACTTTCTTTTCCTTTGAATCCATCATATCCACTTAACCCGCCACCGCTAACCAATCGCTTGCCTACGAAAGTTAACCTCCGGCGAAACGCTTTACGATCACCGATGGCCCAAAAGGAACCTTCGATAAATTCCTATTTCTTTTCTTTTTTTTTTAAATACCATTGCACTGTAATAAATCACATTACGCTACTTGCAGAATCTTTTCGCATTCTTTCTATGATGTATGGCAATATGCATCACTCTTCCCTTCCCTTTATAAACAAAATCCTATCCCTTTCCCATGTACCATGCACGCGTAAAGTACTTTAGTCTACTTTCCTTTAAACTATATCTTTGTAACATAGGGTAACCATGGATTCAAACATTTTCATATAAACATATATATATATATATATATATATATATATATATATATATATATATATATATATATATATATATATATATATAAAATATACATTTATAAACATTTCATTTCATATAGAAACCATAAATCATGCTTTATAAAACTATGAAAACCATAATCATTTCATATTTTCTCAACCTAAATAAAGTCAAGAAAACCACATGTCCTTTTTCATTTAAACATAGATATGAAAACATATACATTTGTAAACATTAATACATATATATTTTCATAATCATTTACATTTTCTCTCACCTTAGTTATTTAAGCCATTTTTCCTCCTTTAAACAAAACTTTCCACCTCCACCTTTGTCCTTAATCACTTTCCTCATACTAAGTCACATTATCCATAAAATCCATTAACATCCATACCTTAATCATGTTCAATTAAACCACTAACTATAATAGACTTTCCAGCAACCCTTAAGCATTTAATCACTTCAAATTGATTAAAATCAATTGAACTCAACCTCTTTTGTTTCTCATGCTTTTCTTATGCTAACTCATATCAATTACTACCCAATACAATCCACAACATGCCATGAAATGGTTATGTCAAAATCTGGCTATTCACAGCGACATAAGCAACCTGCACACTTGGTGCAAAAACATAAATTTTCAGCCATGTTCTAATCATCCACTTTCCTCCATAGGTGCATGGCTGGAATCTTGACTCAATGGGCTTTCCATAGAGTCTAAGAACACCTAAAACGGAAGTTCGACGAAGGTTGCGACCTTCCAAAATCGAGGCCATAACCATCGCGGTTCCACCTGGAATTAGTGTGCTGGTGCACTTCGAATGGATTTATGAGTCCCAAAGTGTCGGAATTTGGATATACCTATTTCATTAAGATATGTTCTCCTATCAGTCTAGTTCATGCAGAAATTGAAATCACTCAATTCGGATGAGTGGTGGCCAAGCTATGACCAAAATACAGTCATAGGGTCTCAAAATAGAACAGGAAAATTGCTTGAACATAGCTCCACTTTGAATGCATTTCAAAGTCTAAAGGGGTGGGAATTTGATAGACCTATTTCAAGGAGATATGTCCTATCAATCTAGCTTACCTAAAATTTGAATCACTTAATTCGAATTAGTGATGACCAAGTTATGACCAAAATACAGTCATGGGGTCGAAGGGAAAAACTGGACAGCATCTCCCTTGAACACACACACATGCCCTTAGACAGAAATTAACCTGAGTAGGAGAAAAACCCTACCTCAAATAGCGTGATTTCCCAGGACACCGCCTTTTCTCGGTTTTCGTAAAAACCCGAACTTTGAACCTTGGCGAAATCTTGTGATTCCAGTACCCACGCGTAGCTCTCATCGTAGAGCAATCCTTAACTTCACTCCAACGAGATCCGACGACGAAAACTGCGGAATCGTGAGAGAAGCTTGCCTTTTCTTCTCTCTCTCTCTTACGGTTTGGTCTTAGACAAAAAATGAGATCTTTTGGCATGTTTGTTATTCTAGGTTATTTTTAGTGTGGACATGTGGCTCACGTCACATCATGTGTCACACTTCTTCAATTCCGTTCTTGTTTTGAAACAATTTATTTCGTCTTGGTTTCAGTTCTATTTATCTTAAATGGACATTCTTTAAATATATGACATTTTTTCTGCATTTTTCAAAAATCTCGGCGGTCCACTGACGTCACGCCTCGAATTTCGTGAAAATTCGATTGTCTCGGAATTCAACGAAATTCGCTTGGGTGACTAGATTTCGCGAGACGATTCCAACGGTGAAGTCTGCTTCTTTCCATCCAAGATCTAGAAAGAATCTAAGCAAATTACCATTTTGCCATTCCTAGCAAAAGTCACCCTGGGGATTTTTCTGGCCTTACATTCACCCCTTAAAATAATTTTGTTTTAATCAAGCTCAGCTCTTGCACTAATACATTATTATGAACATTTTCGATTCTTCAGGGCTCATTTTTCAAAAATTACTATTTATTTGACCGTTTCCAATCAAATACATACTTATTGAAAACGAATTTTACTATTCATTGAAACCTTAATTTCAGGGTCTTACAATTCACCCCTCCTTATAAAAATTTCAGCCCTCGAAATTTAATTTTCATACCTGACTAAAATAGGTGTGGATATTGAGTTTGCATCTGATCTTCACGTTCCCATGTTGCTTCTTCTCTATCGTGATTCATCCGCAGCACCTTCACTAAAGGAATCACTTTGTTCCAAAAAACCTGATCCTTTCGATCAACAACTGAATTCCGCTTTCTTCATAAGTCAAGTCTTTTCAATTCAACCGGCTGATCTCTTTAACACATGTGAAGGATCCCATTATATACTTTCAAGATGTAAAACGTGAAAGACGTCATGTATTCTAGCCAATTCAGGTGGCAACCTCAACTGATACGCTACCTCCCCAATTCTTTCCACAATTTCATAAGGTCCCACATATCGAGGACTTAACTTCCCTTCTTTCCTCTCGAATAGCAACAACTCCTTCCAGTAAGTGATATCCTCATAAATACTCCCCACCTAAAATTCCGCATCTCTCATTCGCTTATCGTAAAGATAACTTTTATGTCGATCTTGTGCTATCTTTAATCTATCCATGATAATCTTAACATTATCTGTCATGACCTGAACAATTTCTAGACCTAACAATTTTCTCTCACCTACCTCAACCCAACATAATGGAATCCTACACTTCCTTCCATGTGGCTGGGCCCTCGTAAGGTTTCATTTCAATGCTTGATCGATAACTATTGTTGTAGGCAACCTCCATTAATGGTATATGTCTATCCCAACTTTCTTTAAATCCTAAACACAAGCCCCGAGCATATCTTCCATGTCCGTGATGGTTCTTTCGTGATCGCCATCCGGGTCTGAGGATGGAAAAGTCAAAATTCGAAATGTAACCTAGTACCTAGAGCTCGTAAGATGGGCCAGACCGAAGTAAACCGCGGACTTCCGTCGATAATTATCGATACCGGCGTATTGTGAAGTCGTACAATCTCTTTCACATATAACTCGACCAATTTTTCAACCGAGTCACTATTTTTCATAGGTAGGAAATGGCCGATTTCGCTAATCACAACAATCACCCATATCAAGGCCATAACCACTCCGCAACGCTGAAGTCCTACCACAAAATCCATCGCGGATTCTCTCCCATTTCCATTGAGGGATCTGGAAGAGGATCGGTAAGAGCCCTGTGTCTTTGATGTCAAATTTTTGACTACGACAAATGAGACACATCTAGACAACTTCTTGTAACATCTTTCATACCCTCCACCAATAGTGTTCCCTGTGGTATGATACATTTTAGTGCTTCCCTGATGTATTGCATATGCGTAAGAGCTGAGCCTTCTTCCATAATTTCTTTCATCCTCCCATATCCACACACAACCTCGTGACCCATCATCAATGTACCATCCGCCCCAGACCAAAATCCCTTCAACTCCGCCCGTAATCGGCTTCCTTCAACTTAATCACCTGTCTCGATCTTGAGTCCGCATTCCTTTATCATGTCTATCAATACTGACTAACATGAAAATGGTTAGTAAAGCCCAAGATCGGGCCAACTCTTAGTCTCACACCTAAAGACCTCAATTCCATAAGTCTGGGGTGGAGGTATACGCCCTTTAAAGGGAGATATGGAACCCGTAGATTTCCTTACTAAGAGCATCGCCTACCACATTAGCTTTTTCCTGGAGGTACTCACTGAAGGCACTCATAACTCTTAATGAGCTCAACCCATCTCCTCTGTCTCATATTTAACTCCTTCTGTGTGAATAAATATTGCAGGCTTTTATGATCTGTAAAAATTCTGCATGGAACCCCATAATGAGTTCAAGTAGCTAATTTTGAATTCTTTTGCTTTCCTTTAGGTTTAAACTCTTTATTTTATTTTGTGTGTTGTTTGAATTTCAGGACAATGAAGTCAGCAAAGAGAAAAATGGAGGATTCATGATTTCGTGATAGAATATAAAGAATGAACTACAAAGGGCAAGATTTTTATTCCCTAAGATAAATTTAAAAAGACATCGTGACATCTTATGTTTATTTTTATTTCTATTTTTATTTCCTTCCCGTTGATTTTGAATTTTGATTACGTATTGAGAGAAAAAGTTCTTGATATGATAATGAATGACAACTTGATTTGTTCCCAAATGAATATATGTTGATGCTTAGCTTGTCAAGCAATGGTATCAAGATACAATCTGAAAATGTGTTGAAATATATTTGTTAAGCAACTTAGCAATTGAAAACGAACACTGGATAAAGAAGTAACAACAGAGAATTGCCCAAGTCCAAATGTATAAAGGAAGAAGTCCAATTTTTGAAATAGGAATTCAAAGATATTCAATGCCTCTTAAGGAAAACGTTCAAACTTCCTTGTTTCCTCCTTTTCTCCAAAATCTCCCATCGAAATAGCCCGTAGAGCTTTGATCCCGATAGCTTTTACTTGAATTTTTATCGGGAATGTTAAAGAGAGATTTAAAGACTCTTCTGCCCCCGAGAACCCAAGTCACTATAAAAGGATGGGAGAACACGCATAGAATAAACAATGAAAATGAAGAAAAAGGGGGATGAGGAAAAAGATGAGTTCCTGGGGCAGGCAATGCGTATATACGGAGTCGAATGGAGTTGGAAACAAACCAATTCCAGTCATGATTCCAAATGATGCTCTATCATTGAAAGGATGGATGATGGGAAGGGAATTGGAAGAAGGGTTAACCAGGACTCCCATCATCCAGAGGAACTCAGACAGAGGAGGCAAGGAAAAAGCCCACCTTATTGGGTTTGTTCTTCTGTCAACCACCTGTGAGAGGTCTTGCTCTGACCTTGCTTCAACCCTTTCTTCCTACGCACATCCGTGATCAGGGGGAACTGATAAAGCAGGGGCTGCAACCTTTAGGAGGAAGCTTTTTAGATAAGACATGGGGTGTTTGATAAAGGAATAGAGACTTTGCTCTCTGGATTTGATACAGTACTAATTGTATTTTTTTTCATTAGTATTTGTATAGTTAGAGACATCAGATTGTGCAATATTGAATATTTGATGTTTGAATTTATTGAATAAATGAGATTCCAGTTGCTTAATAAAGTGTGTTCATTACATTGCTAAATTGGTATGAAAATGTTGATTTGATGAGTTGTTTGATCCAAATGTGATTATAGAGCCTTCAAAAGGAAGAATTTAAAAGAATGAAATAAACTGCAGTGCATTTTGTATAACTAGGAAGGATTGTAATTAGAGAAACAAGAGCAGGAACTAGTGAATTGAAATAAGAAGTTGCAGTTTTAGTTTGAACCATGTTTAAATTGCAGAATTTGGAAAAGGTACACAATTGAAAGAACAAATAAGATGATTGAAGCTGTGTGTATAGATAGTGAGTTAATACAAATCTTGGAAAAACAATGCACATGGTCAATAAAATTTTAAACTTTAAGAGGGATTAGAAATATCTTCTAAGGTGATTCACAATCATGGGTACAAGCGTCCTAGAACTTGTTAGATTATCGTCAAGGCGACCCAGTAAAAACAACCAACAAAAAGTGATAGAGGCCATCTTTGGAAGTTTGAACCTTTTCCAACCTACCCTCATTATATGCAAAGGCATACACTCTAGTTCCATGCTTTGAGCCAAAAATGCCTAATTTCTTCAAATAGCAGCAATTAGAAACCTAAAATCCCTCCCTTACACTAATCCTGCAGCAAAGAACCCTAAATTACTCAGTTTTCAGAATAAGGATGTTTATTGTGCAGAAAGAAACAAGTTTGGGGGAAAATATTTCTTTTGGATTACAAGGATGGATGAAGAAAAATAAATTGGAAGAACTGTAGATAAAAGGAGAAAAAGTTAGGAATAAGTTTTGTCTTGTGGCCTATCTCTCGAAAAATTAAGCCTCGTAGGGGTGTCTCAACACCTAGTACCTCAATGCCACCGATGTGGGAGTTGCTAGCCCAAAAGTTCTCTAAGAGTGATAGAAAGCCTAAGAAGACAAACATTGCACTATTCAAATTCTTGAAAATAAAGAGAAATGAAAAGAGTTCCAAAGAAAATTAACTGAAATGGGATAGTTAAAATAAGAGCAACCAAAGGAGCCACAACATCCAAGATGATGTACAAAGCCAAGTTGGGGGAGTTTACATTACAAGGAAGGAAAAGGATGAAAGATGAAGGCCATTAGACAGAAAGAAAGAATGGAATATGGGTAATTTGCAGCCTAAAATTTTCCAATTACCCAAGCCTAACATTATAAGCCTAAAAGAGCTATTTGATCTTGAAGGTTGAATTTACCTACATTAGTGGATATCAATATGAAAAACAAGCTTATGGGACTTTTGACTAATGTTCTAAGGAGACCCCTAGAAGATTAACTAATTCAACAAAAAGATGAAAAGAAAAGAAGACCTACACACACTCATAGAACAAGATATATTGACTGAACTGTTTTCATGCAAGATTCGCAGTTTATTTCAGAATAGAGGTTGAAAACATTCCTTTTCTCAACCAAAACTAAAGTTTGAAATGATACCGTGAAGAAGATTGCAAAGCTGTTGCGACATACTATGCCAATGAAAAGCCGCTAAGACAAAGGAGAAGTTGCCGACGTAAAGAAGAGCTTCAAGGAAGGATTTCATGTCGCGACACCATTCTGAGGTTGCAATACCGAAGGAGAACAAGTCTGGTTACAACAGATTTTTAAGGTCGCGACAAGTAATTGAGTAACACATAAGTTTTGAAGTCACGACCGAGAATGCAGGTCACGACTAGAGGTGATGGCAAGCCAAACAAAAGTTGTTGCGATAGAAGAGCACTTGTTGAGACCAAGACAGAAGGGACTTCAAAGAAGATAATGTCGCACACCCGCTTGGTGGTCATGACAATAAAAGAAGATATTGTTGGTCGCAAATTGCATAAATAATGTCACCGTAAAGTACGTCGAATGGACTTCTAATGTCTCTGCTAGGCAATTTTAGGTTGCGACAAAGATATAAGTTGGAGACACCAATCTAGGTCGCAACCAGGAATTCATGTCATGACAATACGAATGAGCTGTACAGTTAAAAATGTTGTGACTAAGAAGTGAGGTCATACTCAGATGGGTGCACTGATGTCGGATGTGCTTTTAAGGTCACACATATATTTCAAATAGCGAAAGAAACGACAGGGTCGCGACCCAAACCGCAGTCGCTGACGTAAGACAATGAAAAGACAAACAATTGTAAGTCGCAAATACGAAAGTGGAGTTGCGGACTAAGGATCATGGTCGACAACTGAAATGAGGTCGCAACATGCTTTCGAGGTCACGCATATGAATGTAAGAGGTGACAAGACAGCTGTGTCGCAAATATGGACTAAGTCGTGACATAGAATTTATTGAAGGGTCAGAAAAACATGGTCGCAACAAAGATCAACATAACTGGAAATAGGAACTGATGTGGCGACATATATTCCAAAACAGGGCAGAACAATCAGGTCACTACTGAAAATAGAAAAATTGAAGGAAACTATTGAGACTGAGAAATGAGGTTGCGACTGGATAGAAAGAAGGGATAGTCGCGACATACTTTTGAGGTCGCGACAAGAATTGCAGTGATTAAAGAAAATACTGTCGCGGACTCCAATGTCCACGTCAGCGACAAGAAACAAGCGTATTCGCCAGCTAGTCACGACCGCTTGTTCAAGACAACTGAAGGATGTCGCAACATGAAAGGAAAGCTGTGACCAAGAAGCAAAGAGGCTGACAACAGAAATGAGGTCGCGACATCGAATCGAGGTTGCGACATAGAAATACAGTAAAGGCAAAGAGAGTAAGGTCGCGACATCAAATTGAGGTCACGACACCAATTCTTGGAAACAAGAAAAGGGAGGTCACAACCAGAGGTCTCACTATTGACAACTAACATGGTCACGACAAAGAATTCATGTCGCAACCACTAATCAAAGGCAACCAAGAAACCAGTCACGATCAAGAACATCAGTCGCAGCCGCCGAATTATAAGAACAAGTGAAAGAAAGTCGCAATCTCGCTTCCGTCATGACAAACTTGACAAACCAAACCGCCAGATTTTACGTCATGACAAGCCAAGTCGCGACCTAAAACGCTGAGTCGTGACATTGATATTAGGGGAAATCCATCTCAATTGAATCAGCCCTACTTCGAAGTTATAAATAGCGTATTGCAGTTTTAAGAAGTAGCTTTTCGGGGAACCAGTAAACTGTGTTAAGAAAAACTCATCGATATTTTAGAATAAATTTTTTCATTTTCTTTCTATTTCTTTGATTTCCAACCGATTTAGAATGTCGAAGCTGGAAGTAATATTTCAATTTACTTCCTGAGTTTAAATGAAATCTAGACTATATCTGGAAGTCGTTTCTTCTTAGTTTATTGCAATTGCAGTGGGTGTAATTTATCAGTGCTCCATTGTCAATTGTAATGTAGCTGCCGCAGCTTCCACTAGCTCACTTATCATAGTTGGCGCCTTCCGCATAAATTAGAAAGAAACACTTGGAATTTGGGGAGGATTTATTTCGATTGATGTATTTTTCATGTAATTGCTCCTAATAGTAGTTTCGAATAATTCGTTTCATGATTGTATCCTCGTCCATTTCCAGGAGGCCCTTGAGTGACACAGTAGATAGTGATTCCCGATAGTTAGGAACATTCTAATTAGGGTATGTCGGGACCATTATCAAGAACTATTAAGCTATGAGAAAGTTTTACCATATAAATACCCGCTCACTCATAATTGATGTCGAGGATTATTTATCAATTTAACTCATCAAAGATTTCACCTAATCTATTGGAAAATCCTTTAACCCCGTTATCTCCAGATCTAACAAGGGAAGAGGAATGTTCTATTAGATTTTAAGGTCAGTCATCAATTAGGTCAGGGAAATTGCTGTGACGCCTAAAACTCGGGTCGCTACTCACCAACTCGCTGGAATAGCCGTGGAATGTCGGGTGACCCGACATTCTTCATGAAAATCGGGCAGAGTCTCCTTTGTACGGGGAGCTTTACCTTTAGTACATAACTGTATATAACTCCGCCCTAACAACATCAAAATCCAACATGAGTATAAACAGCCACTGGGCCCAATAACAATACTCATCATAATACATCAACTATATCCAATAGTATCAAAAGAGTTAATAATTTCTCTTTTATACAACATATATTAAAATGTAACATTCTAATATATATACACAACTAAAACGCCAAAGCCACAATCCGACTTTCTTCTAAAACGGTCTCTAAGATGAGCCGTCTTCTCGTGCGCTCCATGTACCTGAAAAATGATATCCCTCAACAGGGTGAGCTATCGCTCAGTAGTGGAATCACTCTAAATGGGCTACTCTCCACCTAAGTGCATATACAATGCTCCAAAATAAACACACATCCAAGCAATTACATGATCCTACTTGAATGTCTACATGCTCAACTCATATCCCGAGTCCTCATCGACTCCCTCACACTTGCTCTGGCCACGACAGAAACATTACTTTTAACAAAGATATTTGTTATTATTTGTGGACTACCCTCCGATATAAGTAGTGGACCGACTCTGATGTTATATTTAGTGGACTACCCTCCGAGATATATCACCTGAGCCGATCCACGATTGATATTTTATATATGGAATAATTCTCCGATATTATAATTATTATTATTTAGTCAACCCTCCGAAAATATTCTCTCGATAATCACCTCATGCACTCACTCCTATTATTCTAGGATGCCCCAGTGCATAAGGAATGCATGATGTCAATTCCATTATAATTCTATAGCACATGCAAATATATATAATCATGCATATTTTCACATAATTTAAATCACACAAACATGTTATGTAACTTCACATTTCATTACACCAAAATTAGCCTACTCACATCATCAAACACGAAAGCAACTCGATTTGAATTACTCAACTGAACACATTATTTCACAAAACTATTTTGTGAATTGGCCTCAGAAATAGTGAAACCCTCTGCTATCATTCTCGACAACACCAATCATCTGGCTCACTTAGTGAACCCGACTCACTGCCCTTTCCGACCTCATACACGTCACGCATCATTCATAGAACAAATTTGGCACCATGGCACTTAAATAGCCCGGGTGGACAAACACGAACCGGTCTCACATGGGTTTCAAAATTCACCTTGGTTCAAGATTTGGAATCGATCAAACGGCCCTCACGGCCTCATTCACCCAAACATCAACAAAGTACTGGAACAAAGAGTAAAACGGTGAGGGAGAAACCTCACCAAGGAGTTTGGTCAAAACTCCCCGAAACCGGTGCCCACTGTGAGTCTCGGCTGCTCGAGCGTCTTTCCTTCTTGTCCGACGACTCGGATTGTTGACGCCTCGCATTTTAGAGAAGTCAGATGTTCTTCTCTCTAAAATCTCCATTTTCATAGCCACTGCCGATTTAATGTTTTTCCTAATTTTTGGTCTTTGTTCAAGAAGAGACGACACTTTTATCGAAGGTTTTGTCTCATTATCATTTAATCAAATTCAAAATAACCATTTTGTCCCTTCTTTTCCCAGTTTTGACATTCGGCACTATCTCGACCGTCCATTTTCATCATTTTTCTACTCATGCCACTTATGGCACATGAGTACGTGTTATATGTGACTTTTGTCACATCGAAATCGCTTTTTTACTAAGACCCGAATGCGATGCCTCGAAAAACATGTAAATTCCCATCGCCTGAATTCGACGAAATTCGACGCGTGCTAGCCAGATTTCGCCGAGACGATCTCCAACGATGAAACTGCTTCATTATCCGAGATCTAGAGAATAAATTTTGATTTTTGATCGAATTACGATTTTACCCTTTTCCAAAATTGGAATTTCTCGGGTCTTACATTCTCCTTCCTTAAAAGGAATTCTATCCCACTCGACAATCACATCACTCACATGTGATATGCAACATGCATCGCAATACCATGATAAACCGCTATTTAATTATTAAATCACCAAACTACACCTTCATCCCCAAACAAGAAGTGATATGTGGCCCGCATCGTGTCCCTCATGCTCCCACGCGGACTCCACCCCATAGCAGCCATAGCACCATCACTGGGCCTCACGGTTCATGCCGCAAAACCCGATCACGACTATCCAAAATACATACTGGTCCCTCCTCAAAAGTCCCATCAGTGTCAGCCTCGATCTGTCCCCCAACCACCGCTACATGAGCCGGATCCGCGATACCCGGAAAGCATGGAAGAGAAACACCGTGGACACCGACATGTCAGGCGGTAAAGCTAACCGGTACGCTACAAAGCCTATCCTCTCGAGTATCTCGAAAGGCCCAACAAACCTCGGCGATAGCTTCCCGCGCTTGCCGAACCTGACCACTCCTCTATTAGGCATCACCTTCAAGAAAACGTGATCCCCAACCTCGAACTCTAAGGGTTGACGTCGAACATTTGCATAGCCTTCCTCTCCTCGGGTCACCCGATCCGTGAGAAGACGCTGTCGGATCAAGCTCACCTTCTCGGAGGTGTCTTTAATCGTATCGTGACCGTTGACGTGAGCTCTCTCCCACTTCTACCCAACATAACTAAGTGATCTCACATGGCCTCATACACGCCCTCATATGGCGCCATCTGTATACTTGCCTGGTAACTGTTGTTGTAGGCGAATTCCACTAAGGGCAAGTGCTCTTCCCAGCTGCCCTTATGATCCAAGACGTATGCTCGCAGCGTGTCCTCTAACACCTGTATATAATCCACACCACGTGTAACCCTACATAGCCCTCACTTTGTGTGTAACCGCTGACCTTCCCAAGGTGACACCGCTCTATTAACCAATGGACCGTCACCTAGTCCATGTCATGCGACATCCATATACTGAGCTCCCTCACGGCCAACAACACCCAATGCACCGCCAAAGGGGTATCCACCAGTCACCTCGACTCCTATCACTCAACTCTAAGTCTACGTGATAACCTGACCGTGTTTTCATCTCGAGCAACATAACTCTTCGGCTTACACTTCAGCCTCACATTCACATTTAAATTTAAAGTGATATCTCTCAATCTCTACACCCTAACTCCAAGATTCTCACCTTAGGATTCAACAACCCTTGCTTCATTTAACACACTCTAATTACTCTTCATTTAATCGACCGAATCCATGTGTCTTCATTGGACGTAGTCCTAAAGAAACCCAACCCACACCACCAAGTTGTGATAATGATCGCATCGCACAATAATAACTAATCGACGCGATGTTACCGCGCAATACTTAACGCAATAATGCCATGCTGCTACTCAGGACACCCAATCCCTGGGGTCCACCACGAGCGCACCCGCAGATCTCTCAATACAACTCGACCTCCATGGGTCAACTCAACCTACATCCTAGGAAGAACATCTATACCCGGCTTCTCTAAAGGCCTTAACCTCTAAGCCTCCAAATCTAAGGTCGTGGTTTCGCAGTATGACAACCTACCTAAGGTCCCACTACTAACAACCCGACGGCTATCAACTCCAATCCATGCCGCTTCCAACATCAACAACCAATATGTCTACCACCCTAAGGTCCATCACGCCCACCGCGCAACTCGATTCGTCCCGACTTCACTCCACACTTCCGCCCTCCGCCTATTCGTGCCGAGTGCTTCAGATAAGACTCAACCGAACCGGGTTCCTCCGACTCGCATCAGGTGCGGAGGAATGAACCGCATACTCTCCTCGTTTTACGCCTAATCGGGATTGCGCCGCCCCAAAGTCCCGGGATCCCCGCTTTAGGATAATCCCGCCTCACATGCCCACGGCGTCCCGGTCCCGAAACTCGCTGGCGCAGTAGTCTTCCGCCCTTCCCTAACTAGAAGCAAGGATGATCCGCCTTGCTACCAACACCCGCGATCCCGAGTGCTCCGAGCATCCTCGATCTCTCTCTATGGTCGTGGTCGCCCCAACCACGGAGTCCATGTCCCGCAGGCGAAGTCCTACGATCTCGCCCCGAATGGACAACTTCGCACTTCATTCTCGACCTCCCGTAGCTACTCCAATTAATCCTAAGAAATTACGATCTCGTAGGATTGACATTCTGCCCTCCAACTCATCACCGCCTCACCTTCTAGGTCGACCACACTCCCGATGTTGACACCACGTTTCAAAAATCTCACCTCAAGAAGCCAAAACTCGACTCATCGAATCCAAATGCACAAACGATGGTCTCTCAACAATCAGAAATAACTGCGATACTATGTTCCCACTCACCGAGTAGATCAAGATGTCATCCACAAAGATTCACGATAAATTGATCTTAGATAAGGTTGGAACACTTATGCATGAGATCCATGAATGCCGCTGGTGCATTCATCAATCCAAAG